>JAQIWF010001202.1:0-12988 GCA_034694965.1 Ceratozetes gracilis | reverse complement strand
ATGAGAGAGATAGAGAGAGAGAGAGAGAGAGAGAGAGAGAGAGAGAGAGAGAGAGAGAGATCTGAAGTAAACAAATCTATTGATATTTATTATAAAGAAAAATAATTTCGATTAAAACCACTTCAATCGAGATAAGAAATATCGACAAAAAGACCACTCAATTGCTAGTTCTTATGGGAACTTCTTTCAGTGACTTTCCAAGAGTTAGGCGTTTGTGAGACATCTGGCGCTCAAATAGTGAGACATTGAAGCAAAACAAATGACATTTTCAGACATTTTTAAATCCAAATATTTTGTTGTTTTTAAAAATCAAATTAAAGTGAATTTGAGTTAAATTATGATTAAAACCAAATGTTATGACAAAATGAAATAATGTCTGAGAACTCATCCAATGAACAGTTGAATAGCAGTGAAAACGATGAAGACTTTCGGTTTGTCTTCATTTTATCTCATTCTTCAGATTTCACTTTCATTTGACATTAAACTCATTTCAATTGTCTTCCAGTGTTTCGGCTCTTCTGTTGCGGACAGACATCAAACGTCGGATACATAATGGCATTGAAAAGAGACGTAAAGACAAAATCAATCACTGGATTCACAAATTGGCGGAACTCTTGCCATACAAAGAACCGAAACCCAAATCAAAGACTCATTTATTGGAAACCATTTATCAATACATAAACCAATTAAAAGAGAGAAACGATGGCCTTATGTTTGGAGGCGTTAATACCATTAATACAATCCATGGTTTGTCACAATCAACTGCTCTTAAAAATTGTCTTTTATTTGTTTTCATTTGTCTTTAGTCGAAGAGATCCGACGTTTGACCAAAAGATGTAAAGAATTAGAAGAAAAGAATATCAATTACTACAGACTTCTGGAAACGGCCGGCATTTCGCCCAACAGTTGGCCGTCAGATATACCATTCGAGAGACCGACGAAGTATTCCAAGAAAATCAGTGAACAACAGTTGAATGAGTTTCTGGTGAAGAGTTCTGAGAAGAAAAGTGATAAAAACAAAGACAATAATAAGAGAAATAATGAATCGGATGAAAACAGCGGTCAGTCCTCTAATAAGAGGTTTAAGTCAAAAAGATCCAGAAAAAGGAAGGACAGGGATAGGGGACGGAATTTCAAGTGTTCTCCGCCGACACCTGTTTTGCCAAAAACAACGGAACAGTTATCTCCGATGACAAACACGACTACAACTAGTTTTCAATCGATATCTTCGGGTCAGACAACAACTTCCGGTCAAATAGTGCTGTTGAATGACCAGAATATGTCGACAGTCAGTGGTATCGACGAAACGCCAAAATTTATTGTCAACACTAATAACGGTTTCAATGGTTTGAATACAATTCAATTCCGTCCAACAGTAGGTCCGCAACAGTTGCAGATCCTATCGACCGCTCCCACTATCGATACTCTCAATGCAAACAATCGGCTCTCAGGACAGCTATTATTTAATCTGAACCCTCCGGCCCCTCAGCCTCAGGCAACTGCTGTTCTACTACCCAACGGTCAGATACTTCCGATCATAACTCAGTCCCAACCGACTCAACCACAGCCTCTGATACTTACACCGAATCAGAGCTTTGTTTTAACCACTCAAACCGCACAAACCCATCAGACGATTAGTGGACAGACGACGGCAACCCTTTCCTCAAACATACAAACGAATTCAATAAATAATTCGTCAAAAAACACAAACGAATCAAAGAAACCAAAACCAGTTTCGGAGGAAAAGTCGAAGAAAATGACGACAACTATTGAGACAATAGTCTCCGAAACTCCGGTTAAGAAAAAGATTAATAAAAGTATTAAAAAACAAATATTTTCGCCGAAAGCGAAGAACTCAAAGAAAGATAAGCGAAAACAAGAAGTCGTCGAAAAAGAAGAAAAATCGACTAAAAGTGAGATAATTGATGGGAAAATCGCTCCGAAAGAGTCGGAGACTAAAAACAGTAAAACCAGTGATAAGACTACTGATGAGAAACCAGTGATCAGTAATAAAGAGAAGAATAAGATTAAGAGCCGTTCCTGTGATAAGAGTTCAAATGAGAAGAAAAGAAATGAAAATATTGTGAATTCAGTGAAAAATATGAAAAACAGTAAATCAAAGGCTGTGTTGACAGCAATGAGTGAAACGCCTGACAAGAAAATAAAGGAGAGTTCCAATTGTGATATCTTAGCCAAAGCCACGCAATCGATATTCTCTCCGCCGCCCAATACCTGTGCCAAACATGAGGCCAACGGTGGCAACAAAAAAGAGGTTTCAGTTAATAATAAGACCA
The DNA here is from genome assembly GCA_034694965.1 of Ceratozetes gracilis. Taxonomy (NCBI): domain Eukaryota; kingdom Metazoa; phylum Arthropoda; class Arachnida; order Sarcoptiformes; family Ceratozetidae; genus Ceratozetes; species Ceratozetes gracilis. The sequence continues at coordinate 10,694 of JAQIWF010001202.1, read as the reverse complement.
AAGATAATAATAAATGGAGTGGAAGTCGGAAAGACACTACGATTAATGATAATAATATCAAAAGTAGTAATAAATGTAAAAACGTTGAGTTGGAGTCCAATAGATTGAAGTCGGAGTCCGTTATTAAAAGCAATGAAATCGAGGTTATCAGCGAATACTGTGCTAATAGTAGTGCCGACAGTAGTGCTAATACCAGTGAGACTACCAGTGCTAACATCACAAACAAGGCTAACATCGAATTAATTAATGACACGAATAAAAATGATAATTATGTTCACAACAGAACCACTTCTGAAGAGAATTCCAAAATTGAGAAAACCATTGCCTCAGGAAATAAGGCGGAGATCAACAAAAAATCTGTTAATAATCTCAATAATAGTAATGCCATCACTAGTAGTGGTGTTAGTAGTGCTCGAAATACAACTTCTCTTCCAAATAAACTAACGAATGGCTCAACACCTGAGAGAACCACAATACAGGCTAATGCATGTCAGCCCAATGCCAACCACCAGCCCTTTCCTCAACAGAATGTCTCCACTAATAGCGGTTCGGATAACAATCGCTTAAGTTTTGGCTTTAATTCTCAACAAAACCAAACGAATAGTAATTCGATTCCAAATAATGTTACGAATGGCGAGAGTCAGGCAGTTGTCAGCGAAAGCGAATTGCCCTCAATTCTGCTCAGTTTGAATGATGCCAATGAAGTGTCAGCTGAGTCTGTCCACAGCGTCTCTAACTCTTCGCTCCCGGCGTTCCTCAGTCTATCGCCCGAACACTTAAACGAATATTTACCCAAAGATAACATTACAAACAATACAGAGACGGAAACCTCGAATAGAGATCAGACCCTTCCTAGTGATGGCAATGCCGTCCAATTTAGAATTAGCCCCAACCACTCCAATATCGAACAGCTCGCGCCTGTCAGACCCCAAGAGAGTAATCGACATCATTTACAAAAAGAACAGCAAAATTACGGTCAATATCCCAAAACTAATGAGTCGTCTGCTGCCAACACACAGACGGAGTCGCGCTCTGCCTATACCTCTAATTTCCCGACCATTTCGAGTCTAATAACTAACGATTACTCAGACTTTCCTCTCACACCAAACAAATCAATGTTTGTCTCAAATAATTCGACCAATTATTTCGATAACTTTAATCCGAATCCATTAATGAATCCGAAAATGAGTTCACAAAACAATAATTTCCTTCAGTTTCCGCTACAGAACGACAACTCTTTAATGCCTTTATATCCAATGCATTCCTATCCGATCCATAATTATCTGCAAAACAATACAAACAGTAATACCACTAATAATGTGAACAGAGATCCAAATTCTAATACAAATAGAAATACATTTTTCACACCAAATGAAAGTCAGCTGACAGAGCCCTACCCGTCCACTAAACCTGTCCCACAGACCTCAGTTGCAAATACCACTCCGAAAGTGTCACAAAATCTGAACCAAAGTCACACACAATCACAAACCCGAAGCCAAACAACGGCTCTCACACCTCAACAGTCAAAGGCTACACCGACACCACCCCATAGCACACCCACTCAAACACAGAATCAGTCGAATTCAGTTATGCCGATGAGGTCACAGAGGAATACCTCAACAGAACAACAAATACCGCCCCAACAGAGGCATTCCTCACAACAACATACAACTCCTGTCTCTTCGAACACGAATTCTTCAAATAAGACGAATTCGAACTCATCTTCAGTTCAATACTCAACACATAATTCATTCTCCAGTTATTCGGCCGAAGCATTGATTCGACAAAACGAGCCGACAGTACAACAAATACAAAGTAATGAACAAAACAGATATAACTCGAATACGAGCGCATCGGTAGCCCCACGAATAGCACAGCAGCCACACAACAGTGCGAATCTGACCTTCAATAGTGAGCGCCACTCATCGCGGGCTTCGATTTCCTATTCGGCCGAAAGTCTTATTCAATCGAATCCAATGAATAATTCGAACCAAATGTCGAACAAATCATCTCAAAGGGAAGTCGAAAGCGAGTCCTTGAATGCCGTCAACGATAACAACCGAATCTCTTATTATCAACACAATAGTCATCCAACGGTTAACAACAGTTCCAACACTTCTAATAATTTGGTTCAGAGAACAGATCAAAACAATTTGTTTAATTTCGACAACTCTTTGAATTCTCGAATCACATCTTCGGCTTCAAACTCGATATCACAGAATTGTGGTAATAGTTATCCACAGATAACATTCAGCTCTCATTTGCCGGATATACGGACATCAACCGCAACCACTTCTTCGGAGTCGTTGTTTCAAATCACACCGAACACCACTCCGACGACAGTCAACACTAATTCAAACAGAACTCTGTCTACGAATTCGATCTCTAATAACAACAATAATACCAATTCTTCAGTTAATACTCAGAGCAGTCATACGGTGTCTAATATGGGAGGGACTCAATCACAACCACAACCACAACACAGTCCCGCTATATATCCATCAAATAACAGCCAAAACTCTAATTCACAGCAAACCAAACGTTCGTCAAATAATAATTCATTTAATCCGGGCGTCAATGCATTCATTCACTCCAATGCCGATAACTATCTTAATGCGAGCCATTCGAGTATGTATTCCACTTCTGCCCCACCATTGGTTGACCCGAATCTAAATCCGAATCCAAACCAATACCAAAGAAGTTCACGAAATTCTGACCTAAGATTCGGTAATTGTTTGCAACCGAGTAATCAGAACACGACTTCATCGGCGGCACAACATAACAATCCGAATACAAACTGTTTCTTCCCCAACACTGCACCCAATACCACATATTTCCCAACTTCTTCTGGTACTCCTTTTCCACCCCTTCTGCCGCCGAGTGCCCCCTCTCCTTTTGATGCGACGGCACCTTTCACTACAACTCATAGACCACCGATGTTTCCCAATTCGTTTATACCTGACTTTAACGCCTCATTTGTGAATACAGGAACCAACGCTCCATTGCCGCCCATAACCGGATCCAACTTTAATATAAACCCAGCGATTAGTAACACTTCGAACACAAGTAATAAAAGAGAAACACATCCGTCGAATACAAGAAGTTCGTCGACAATGAATCGAAGTCCTAATCAGTCGAAACACTCGAAAATAAGTGCAAACAGTAGTAACGCATCGAATACTAAGACTAAGAAACAGAATAATAGTAAACATAACGAGAGTTCAAATAATTCTTCTTCTCGTCATTCGAACGATAATTACTTTTCAATGACAGAACTGGCGATGTCTTCGACGATACCAACAAATCCGAGTCATAACCGTTACCCCAATTTTATGACAAACACTCAAAATCATAGCCACAATCGTCAACCTATTCCCTCTCCTACTGTATCTTCGGGTCATTCAACGAATGTTAACAATAAGAACGTGACCTCAAGTGCCGACACTTCTTCTTATCCTATATTTAGACCTCAGTCCCAGAATGTAAACAATTCTTCCAATGTCTCAAATTCGGCCAATTTTAGCGTTAATTCGCTTCAGAACTCGAACCGATCGGTTCCAACGACTAGCGCTCAGACGACTCATTTTAGTTCTTCGAGTGGAGGACACCATTCATCTCACGCCACAAATTTCCATTTGAGTAATATTTTTCCTGACATTAACTCCAATAACAGCGAGAGTCTGGGCTTATCTCCGATGAAATTTGCGCCCCCTGTCACTCCTGTAGCGCCACCACCAGTAGGGCCTCCATTAAGTCAAGTAACTGCAATGGATCCAAACCCATACCCAAACCATCACTCGAGTGGTCACCACCAGAATATATACCACTCACACCATTCAAGCGCTCGTATATCTACACCTCATAACGCATTTAACTCTTTCCTGAGTTCTGGCACTACATCGACACATAACCCCAACAATCATCCGTTCGACCCCCACATCACACCCAACAATAGGGCCCCCAATTCTACTCAGATGTCAGGAATAGGAGCTAATAGTTCTCATTCGACATCCACTTTGGGAGCGACACATCCGCACAGTCATCACTCTTACCCTAATTTTAGTTTTTAGACAACTATTGACTCATTTTTGAAATCAATTATTGATTTAATGTTTAAATGTATTATAGATACTATTTATTGATTTATAGATATTTATTCGAAGTTTATTTGACTTAATGTTAAAAATAAGTTTAAAAACGAATAAAAAGTTTTAAATATAATTCTGAACTTCTTTTGCATTAAATCCTCTCTTTTTAACTCATAGTTATTGAAGTCTTGACATTCAATTGGTTTATGGAATTTGATCCAAGCAATTATTTGACACAATTATAGAGATAAGAATGCACAATCTACAATATAAATGATGTGTCGTAAAAGCAAGACAGGTCTTCTAAAACTATTGGTTATTGATTTATTAGAAGTTTATTTGACTTAATATTAAAATAAATATTAAAATCGAGAAAAAATATTTTGTTTGCAATCAAATGACTGAAAGTTACTTCACGTGCTTTCAATCAGAAGTTTTATTTGAAATACCATTTGCCCTGGTACTTATTCCATTGTTTGACAGTTTGTCCATTCAATCACTTGAATAGGAGTTTAATTGGGACTCAAATAGCCATCTATTAAGACATAGATCTTAAGAATGGTATGAATTGGAATTCATTTACTTCTCAACAGTATTTTGATTTCAATGAATTGTAAATTATAGGCGAATCAGAACAACGAAGATATAGGATATCCAGAAATGGATTACTTTATGAATGAGTCCAAAAGTGATGTCATATTTGTGGTCGAAGGACAGAGAGTACCCGCCGTCAGACAGTTGTTATGCGTTAAGAGTCGAGTATTCAAAGCCATGTTCGCTGGGAATTGGACTGAAACAAATGGTGAACCCATTGTTATCGAAGACACAACATTTGATGCGTTCAAAACTCTCATTAGATTCCTGTACACCAATGAGTTGGTCTTAACAGAAGATAAGAGCCTCATCATAGAGGTGTGCAAATTGGCCGACAGATTTGATATCCCCCGATTACTCGATGTAGTGGTCAATCATTTTGGAGTTATAACTGAAGTAAATTTTGTGATCTGTCTTAAGATTGCCTCACATTTCAAAGTCAACAGATTGATGGGAAGAGTGAAGACATTCATTGACGAAAACCTCGAATTTGTAATGACTCAACAAGATCTTGAACCGAAGACAATCGATGATTACACCGATGGCTGTCTCTTTGAATGCCTCAAAGTTTATTATGAACTTTTACTTATGTGCAGAAATTCCAAGAGATAAGAGTCTTTATATGAATTTTATTCAATTAAAAGAAAAAATCAATTAAAACATCTATTTTTGGTTAAAAGTAAATTTCATTAACACAATGAAAGTCTTAAAATCAATAATTGAAAGTTCATATCAAAGAATTAGTCCCATTCCGGGCGTGCCTTCAATTCTGCTCCTCATTAGACTTGAATTAAAAAATTATTCCGACTTTTGTGTGACATTGTGTTCACTAGTTTTCAAACCTTTATTCGACACCAATATTATAATCAATTCATTCGTTAATTTTTTATATTCAATAAATTATTGGCCCAAAAGTGGGCGTAATATTAATTTTTGCAGTTTTTTAGATAATTTTTATGACTCTTTTCACTCATTTCTCAATTCAATTACTCTTCGAATATATTTTCAATTTCGTGAATATTAGAGCACTTTATGACCTGAAAAACAAGTCATTAAAATAACAGCAAATTTTTCAAAAAGAAGTTTTCAAATGAAATTATTTTAATATTCACTCGTCTTTTGAGTAATTTTAGGCAATTATTTCCTCTTAAGTTATATTTTTCGGGCAAAAAAGTTGTACTTTTTGCTTAGAAATTCAAATAAATTTGGGGTTTTTTGAAGTTATAACGACTGATGAAAATATATATAAAAGTGTAATGAAATTAGTGCTAAAAATTATGTCTGAATAACAAAATAATATCCTTTTTTATTAGCGTTTATTAAATATTCATTCGCTTACTTAAAATTGATTAGTATTTGAGCTCAGGTTTTGTTATTCTGTGCAGTCATTTGTTGTTGAGTTCCGAATTGAGTTTTGAAAACAAGAGAAATAGTTTTGAAATAAATCTATCAGTTTTTGAATTCTGGGTCTGACCTAATGTTAGAGTAAAGCCTTGAGAGTAATATTAATTTGTGTTAATTCAAAATTAAAACTTCCAAAATGACAATAATATTGGGCTAAACCTAACACTCCTTTTAAATTTTGTTTTCTCTTTAGTGATGAATAGCAACCGAAACACTCCTTTCTATTGCGAAGGGAGTGCTCCCGAACTAAAGGTAAAGTTATTTTAATATCAGTCATACAATCAAATTAAATGTTTGGTCAGTTTAATGATCAATTTATTAACTGTTTGTCAATATTCAGGTTCGTTTCAAAATTAGATTCCAGTCACGAATGGCATAGAATTCAATAAAATCATTAATGAATTATTTGCTATCAATTAGATTACCATAAAATGTATAACCGTTTTGATGATAGCACTCATTCATTGATTTTTATTTATTCAAATGAATGTAAAATACTTCAAATGATTGAATTAATGGATTGAAAAATTGATAATTTGTCAAAATATAAAGATACTAGCTTAAATATTAATCAGGAGACTAATATTCTGTAAGTTCTTTTTAACTCAATATAGAAATGTTTGTTATGTTTGTTGTAATTGAATGAATAGTTGTGAAACTTTGAGACAATCAGTGGAATGAGTCAGACAAAGTCATTGCTCCTTGCATCATTGTCTCATAAGTATTCATCTTGTAATAAAAGTTGCATGGAGAGTGTTACAAATCTGGTAACTTTTATAATTAACTTTAAACGACGATTAGCTGTAATGCTGTTTATATCATATCCTCTTTCAGGCGACTGACTCTTAAATTAAATTATCAAAACTGACAGTAATTTAGTTTCCAGAATATGTTTATACAATTGAAGTTAGAAAACAATAGCAATAATTATTATGGTCTCTGCCGTCAGTTTAAATGCTGTCCATTACGTCAAATAATCAAAACATTATTCATATCCGTATTTCAATCAAAGTATAATTTTGGGCCGAAATTCCTTTCATTTATTAGTCCTCATTAGAAAATAGTTAGGATATGGAAGTGATAGCGCTATCAATGATCAAGCACATCCTTATTTAGTCGCTCAAATTAGAGCGAAATAATTAAATTATCGCTGAATGGAGTCAATTATCAGAATTATTGCTAAAAACATACAATTATTGTTTTATTGACACAGAATTACACTCACATTAAGATTAATTGCATTCAAATATGAGGTTTTCAATTGAAAAAAGACTTAAGAGAAGAGACAGACGGAGTAAAATTGCCAGAATTATAACAATAATAGTGAAGGAGGAGTGACATAGGCTTTGCCAATGAGTTATTATGGCATTTGTCTTATCTCTGTTATGATTCATAATTAAGATGACATTAGGCTGTCATTGAGAAGCGAGTAATTGCACGTAAAAACTACTATCTGTTGTCTGTCTTATGTAATCCTATTATATGAATGACTTCAATGAAATACAATTAAATTATTCATTAAATTATTTCATCTGTTGTCCAAACAAAGCGATCGATTTCATGGATAATAGCAATCGTTTAGAAATCAACTTTAATTTTGATAAGTTTTAGAAGAAAATAAAATTAATCTCATATTCAGATGAGTAAAGCAGTTATCGATGCCATCATTAAAATGATTGAAAATCCAAATCTCATTATATAAAAGTCCATTTGAGAGGAAAAATGAGAAAATCTTATGAAAGATGAGTACAATTTTCAAGGTATATACGTTTTGGAAATTTTTGAGCAAAAAAACTCAACTAATATAACGAAGGTTTATATGCACTCAAAAAATCTCTGACTCGTAACTAATTTTTTAAGATTGAAAATATTTCTTCGCTCAGCCCTAAACCAATTCTGTGCTTACAATGGCTTGAGTCCAGACTCAGATTCATTGGTTAGACTTTACTGAATCTAATTTGAAATTTGCTCCAAAACTCGTTTTACTCGTATTTATGACAAAATTTAGAGAAACGGAAACAAAGAATAAAAATTCAAATCAACGAATGTTTTATGTCTTTCAAAGACGACTCCGGATAACGACTAATGACTCGAATAATAATAATAATAACTAATTAAACATTGAGTTAATTAAGTGAATTATATGTGTATTCAAAGAATCACAGAATGTTTGGAATAATTCTCTAAATTATTCGTGAAATGCCTTTATGTGAGCAGACAATAGTCATGATCAGAGCCCAGGCGTATATCGTGTGCTAAATACACAAATTCAGAGTAATATTCAAATTCATATATTTATTTAATCACTTTTTTGAGTCACAATTAACTGCATTGAGAGTAAGTGTTGACACAAATGCCGGACAAACGCTGGAAATTGACGTCAAAGTCAATATATTTCCTCACATTTCGTATGAAATAATAGTTTGCGTTTCAAAGAGATGTAACACTTTTTTAGTGCCGGGCCTCAGATGAATGTGTGACCGAATTAATTACGAATGAATTGTCGCTTTAAATAAAATTTTTCGTCCATTCATAAGATTTTATGCAAATATTTCTCTATTTAATGCACAGAATATGTGTTTTCTATGAAAATAAATTCAGATTTCTTTGGAGATACAGTAAAACATGGTTTATTTGAAATGGTTTGAGCAAGTTATTAACCATGACTTCAAATTATTGGCACAAGTTCAAAATGCATGGAAAAATATCCAATGTTTTAATATAAGAGAAAAGTCTGTTTTTAAATTAATTTAATTAGTGAATTAAATCAACTAGATCACTTCTAATTTCATGTGATTAGTGAATTTAACCGGAACCTCAAATTATCCATTCATTTTTACATTGAAATCACAGAAATTTAGCGTAAAATTCTTAAATTATGCATTAATTTTCACATAGAAAATATGGTTTCATTGCTAAGTTTTTATATTGACCTCAAATAAAGCATAATATACTTCAAATTATTCTTGCTTTAAATTAACCATGTTTTACTGTATAGTAGGGAAGGCATATTCGTTGGGCCATAAGGTCTATAAATAAAAGGCTGAGAAGTTTTTCACTACATTTAAGAATTATATCAAATAGTTTAGTGTTTGCGAAGGAATTTCTTTACTCTAAAATCTGTGAAATAACTTAATAGCAATTTCTTTGAAAAGATGAGAGAAAACTAATTTATGTTTTGCTTCTTATCGGGTATTCATAGCAAAGAAATTTATGTTAAACTCATAAATAAATAACTTTTGAATAAATTAATAGATGAGAAAGAAATTAAATTTTCATCCGACGCCTCAACAGAGGACTGACTTAAACGTGATTTTATTTGAATTATATTTGAATTATATGACAGTTTACACACTTTTCAGTTCCCTCTCACACGAGAAGCAAATTTAAGACAAATATGTGCTGAAGACAGGACTTACTCACGAGAATGAAAAAGGAGTTTAACTCATATTAAATATTACGTTAGGGAGCCTTTGAAGACACGCTATTATCAATCATACGTACAATTTAGAAGATCTAACATTTTTTCCCAATGAAAAACACAAATTCAATGCAATTTTTGCACTCAATATTCAATTGGAGGGAATATTCTGTAATCACTTGCATTTTGGTACTATTTTTACAGTGATTTGAGACACGACTCGCAATACATTAGAATTGGTTGTGAATAATGGATAGGAATGCTATTTATAGGAATCCCCTCACAATATCAGTCGTTAAATGTCGGATAATTTTCATCTTTCAAATACCAGAATATTCGTGATTGACGTCAAAAGTCTCCTCTAATGTGATTAAATTTTTTCAAACGCACTGATTGTCATATTTTTGGCATTAATTTTCTTCTGAGTTTATTAGAGGGGCGCTGATAGAGGGGTCGTGCCTTTCTATCACCATTAGTTTGAAGTCTATAACTAAACGCTGAGTTCCGCTCATAACTGATCCGACTTGAACTTAACATGGCTAAATTTGTCTTAAAGATGCCTCGATCAGCTTCAAATCAAATACTGTTCGCGACTCTGGTTTACAGATTTGTTCACACATTTTATATGTCAAAAGGCGTTCAGAAGTGACTAATTTTAGACAAATAATCGTTGGGTTCATAAGATATTTGCAATTCTGGTCGTCTGCAGAATACGCCCCACAAGTCATTGAGGACAACAATAATTGCAATGATTTACATGCGATTCCTCTCCTCTCTTAATGGCCAATACGTTTGACTCAATTTTGGTCAATATTTGACTACAATTTTAATTTACGGACATCTCATGACTTGCTTTCATTCGTTCACTTTTGACGACATTCTCATAATTCATATTTTTTCTCATTTTCTTAATTCATTTTCTCGATTATTCAAATGATATTAAGTTAATTGAAATACAAATACAAATTCCATTAATCTTTTTGCAGATCTAAAGAAACATTTCTTTTGTTTCTCGCAAATCAACTCAAGGATTGTATAATACATTTGAGTTATAAATATTCATAAAGAAATTAATCAAATTTAGAGCTAATATTTAGTTGATTTTCATTCAATATAATTGCGATAATTAGTGATAATTAATAAGATTTTTTCGTTTAAATCAATTATTTTAAACAATTACTAAATAA
>JAQIWF010001201.1:0-12988 GCA_034694965.1 Ceratozetes gracilis | reverse complement strand
TTTGGATTCTCTTCTTTCAGTTCTTATACGACAAATGGAAACTCGAAGTCATTGCCATTCATATAATCGATTGAATTGATTGTCAATTAAAGTACTGAAGTGTACATCAGTTTTATATCCGGTTGAGTAATATCTTTAAAATGTAAACTTATTGCATATCCTTTGAATGTTATTGTTATTAGAGATGTGTATAATGTTTATAATGTCAATTCAATACTCTTGGTTGAGTCATGATCACACGGATCACTGATACATGTATGTTGTTATGTGTGCACACTATGTAATCTTGCTCTAATGTCTAATAAATGTTTTTAATGCAAATTCTATGCCTTCAGAAGAAAAAATTCAATAATTTGCAAAACTTTGACAAAACTAATGATGTAATCATTGGTTGACTCCCATAACGATTACGTCATATTTGTTGAACCCTTTCCTATAAACCCTTATCTTTTGTCCACGTTTTCCAACAAAAGGAAAAAACATTTCATTGATTTATCCGAACAAATGGCTAACAATTTGCCAAAATATCGACCACTGGTTGCGGGGGATCTGATCTATGATATAAAGCCTATCCTTCACGTGGTTTACGATGAGTTCAGAGGAAAGAATTGTGACAATTGTCTCAACAAATGTGTTACTCCTCTTCGTTGCTCCAAATGTCGACAAATGTATTATTGTGACACTAATTGTCTTCAAAATGACAACAAATACCACAGCAATGAATGTGAAGTCTTTAGACAGAAAAGCTTTAAAGCAAATGAGATTCAATGGTCTGAAAGACTATTACTCCGATTTTGGCTAATCTTTAAAATCGACGAAACATTTGTCACAAAGAAATACAAATTATATTATGGATCAGAGATTAGTCTCGAAGACATGAATTTCAACGATAAGTGGTTTTCTCTACAAAAGGAGCCAATGAATGACTTCCGACATATTTGTGGCCATTTTAAAGATTATGGTCTCAAATTCGATGTCGAAGAACTTCGCCATTGGTTTGGAAAGTTAACCGCCTCTCCTATGAACAGTCAGTTATTCTCTTACTGTCCTGAAGAGAGGAATGTTGGCTGTGGGGTATTCCCTGAATTGGTGTCTGTCCATCACTCGTGTTTCCCAAACTCTGCGGACGTTACGAATGGTATCAATACTTGTATTTAATTATTCACTAATTGTTATATATTTAGGCCTTTCATTGCAATTACGAGCCATTAAACCGATTGGAATCGGCGCACAAATTACCAGAAATTATATCAATGGTATGGAAATGAAGAACATGAGGAATACGAGACAATCGACTTTAAACAAAGTTTTCCTCTTTGACTGCAATTGCATTCAATGTGAATATAATGTCGACTCTTATATGAATTCAAAATACTTTCGTTTATTAATCGAAAAGAAAGAAATGCTTTTCAATAAAATTGCAAACTTTAAGGGAAAAGTCGTAAATCCATCCGTCCATCACTTGGATTGTGTTAAGGAATTCATTGATGTCGTCATCCAATTGGAAGAGGTTTTCCACAAAATGTATGGCGAATACCATCCGATAGTGATCGACAATATGGTGACTGAGATAAGACATCGGGAAATGTTAGCAAAGATGACTCAAACAGACGTCGAATACGGGTTTTATGAAAGGCTTGAAAAGTGCAGTCGAGTTGCTTATGGAGAAAACCATCCCTTTTATCACCAAATTAACTCCAAATAGATTATATGCCGGAGTTTTGCAATATTTACCCATTATTTCCAATATTATAAAAATCACTGAATTTTAATATTTTTCAAATGACTTTCAATTATGTATTCTTTGCATTCAATTAATGATTTATTCAGTAATCACTGTATTCTCACAAATATTCTATTATTTCTACGAATAACTGTAAAATGATTTTAATTTTTGTCTAAAAGTAATAAATTCGTTAAAAAAGATAAAATGAAATCAATTGAAGAGTTTATTGCAGTTCAATCTCAGGAGGGGGTATACCCTCTCCTATGACAACAACTGGTTTATTGGAGACAATGCCTCCAAATCTGGGTTTGTATTCATTTGTGACAATCGGTTCCTTTAGATCTGAGAAAAGACTCGAATAAGACTTAATATTTAAAGCTAAATAATTTGTCAAATCTTTGGTCGAAAATAGATTCGAGGACTAATTGGTGGTAAAATAGTGTTAACCGTAACGTCATATTTGTTTAACCCTTACATAAAACCCTTATCTTTGGTCGACATTTGCAAACAAAAGCCAATTGAATGTCATTTCAGTGAATAATCTGAAGAAATGGCTCCAAATCTGTCGACTTTGCGACCATTGATTGCCGGCGATGTCATCACTGATGACAAACCTATTCTTCATATCATTTACCAACAATTCAAAGGAAGATATTGTGATAAATGTCTGAAAGAGTCCAAACAACTGAAGAAATGCATGAATTGTCACCAAATGTGGTATTGCGGCACAAATTGTCAACAAATGGATGGCAAGTATCACAACATTGAGTGCAAAGTATTGGCGGACCATAACTTCAAAGCCAATCAAACCAATCATTGGATCCAAAGATTGTTAATTCGCTTATGGCTTACAATCAGATCTGATAAGACATTTGTCACAAAAGGATATCAATTGTTTGACGGATCAGTTGTTAGACTGAGTGATATGGAGGTCAATGTCATTGAAATCGTCCAAAATAGAGATCAAATGATTGAATTTAAAAGGATTTCCACTCAATTCAGAGACTATGGAATCGTTTTGGATCTCGAATTCCTTAAACTTCTTCATTGGTTTGGATTTGTGATCACTTCCGCCACTATTTATGAATTCATGTCTTATTCCTCATATATTGGAGGACCGCTCAAAGATGTGCCGACTGTAGGGCTCGGAATTTACCCTCAATTGTATGGAATCAGTCATTCCTGTAAACCCAACTCAGGAGTGGTTACAAATGGTATCAATTATTTGATTGTCTTTCGATTATCTCAATAATCATATCTTTAGGTCTTTCACTGCAATTGCGAGCAATGAAACCAATAGCTATCGGATCACAAATCACCAGAAGTTATATCAGTGTCGCACAGAATAATACTGAGCGCCAACACTATCTATTGAAGCACTTTATGGCAAAGGGTTGTGTCTGTCATATATGCAAAGGAGTGGATTCACCGCACAAACAGCTGTTATTGGGTTTCGAGAAACAACTCAAACGATTCATTCAGTTTCAAAAGATTCCGGACTTTGGAAAGACTCGACAGACGTGTATGAAGTACTTCAATGAATGCACTGTCGATACCATCGCTAGTATTGAATATTTCGGTCAATTCAGTCCATTTCTCACCGAAACTCTTATTATGGAACTAATGGTTCGACAGATATTCGGGCTCTGCATTCAAGGAGTGGTCGGCGATAAGTACTATCAAAGACTGGAAGAACACATTCGAGTGACTTATGGCGTCAATCATCCGCTTTATATCCAAACCCATAAACAAAACCCTTTCTTCGTTTTGGATCCCAAATAGTGTCCATTCCTTACAACTCATTAAGAATTCATTGATTTAAAGGTCAGAAAAGCAATTATTATATAAATTTATAAAATTGATATTTACTAACAAATTAATTGTGATGAACCCCTCCTCCCTACCCCTCTTTCTCTGTTTCCCTTAAGCATCCCTCAGATTTAATTGTGTTCAATATTTTTCATGAATTTCTTTTGATTTCAATCATTATATTTGTCTCTCAATTATGTGTTTTGCTATGAATTTGAAGACTTATTCCCTAATCACTGATTAGTAATCAATTTACTGATTCAGTGATTAGTAATGAGTGCTATTCTCACTAAATTTTCAATAGTTTTTCAAATCGTTGTATTGTTTTCCTCAAAAATAAAGTCATTTCTAAAATAGTTAATCAAATGTCTGTCCAGTTCTTTACTCATAAATGATCCCAATATTAATGGTTAGAAAATTAGTGTCATTTTAGCGCACAGTTGTCACGAATGATGTGGTTTTGATTGAAAATGAGATAATTATTTGAAATACATTTATTCAAAACAGATATGAATTTATGTACAAAATTAATAATAATTTGAATATAAATTACAATTTCATAAATCAATAATCAATTAAAAAATCTAAAATCTATTCAATAATTCAACTGATTTTCAGCATTATTTCACATTTAAATACATTTTCACTTATATTCAGAACTGAATATTCCTTTCCTTAGCACTCATTTCTCTAATGGATAATAAGGTTTCTGTTTGTCTGACAATAATTTAATATTATATTCAAAGAGTTTTTATTCTTAAATACAATTCTTGGAAAAAATGTATATAAGAGGGAAGAATGGAAGCAATGGTTTAAAAATGGTATGAAACGAATGGCAGTGAGATCTTGTTCTCTATGTCTTCCAATTCAATGGTATTTATGAGACAATAGACATAAGAAACCGAATAATGAATTCATATTTCACTCATGAGTTATGGTTTGAAAATTGGTTTCAATTAATAGAAAAAGTGTTTCGTTTATAAGTGTTTTTTATACTCTTTTATATCAAATAAATTAATTTAAAAATTTGTTGTAATAAGTATTGACTAAGTTTTGGTTTTGTCTCCCATTCGAGACAATTGATGAGCAATTGGTTTGTCGTATATTTGATCCAAAATGTGAACAAAAATCAACTGTAAAACTGTAATAACATATCACGAATTGGTTTGTCTTCTCTTCAAACAAAGGTTTTGTTCAATCAATTGGTTAATAGTCTTATAAATAAGTTAATAACAATCAATAATTAGTCACAAATTGTATTATTTGTCTATCATTTTAAGCTAAAGAATCGCATTTAAGGGCATTCTGTTCACCACTCAAAGCGATTTTGATTGCGTGTCCATTGGAGTGACCATTAGTTACCGTTAGTTGACTGCCGTACGGACTGTTGTTCTCTTCCGTTACGTTAGACACCAATGACTCCAACGCGCGGTACAGGAATAGGAAGTCGTCCTGAGAGCGCCAAATACCCGGTCGTCGCAAATGATATAACTTTGCGTACATATAGACGTCCACACAGTCCTCAAAGTTTAACTGCTTATACAGTGTCGTCAAACAGCAGAAAGTGGCCGCTTCTGTGCCCCCAAACCTATTATTCAATAAATAATTGATTATTAGAATCGCATTTAAAGAGCACTTCATTTGAGGACATACTTATCGACCACAACGACGGGTCCGTTTGGCATTTCTACGGCCCAGTCCTGACATACTCTAACCATATCGAACACATTAGTCAGTGGCTGTCTTTCGGGCCAATCGGAACAATGGAATATACGACAGCACAGCTCATAATCGTCTTGTGTTGACTGTAACATGAAGTCACGGGTAGTAATAAAGCCCCCGCCCTCCTGAACAATGCGAGCCTCATCAGTAAGCTTGACTTTAAATGAGCCATGGTCACACTCATCATCCCTGTCCGGCCAAAACTGTGGGAACTCCTTCTCATCGATGACTGAGGAGAGGACAACAATAGACTGTGAGTTGTGGTCCCAAACCATTTGCCAGAAGTCAGCGATTGTGTCCCAAACCGGGTGTTGTGTGACAATGAACTCCCGGAGCCGATTGAATCCGGGAAGGAATGTGGCGTTTATATAGTCAGAGCCATCAGTTCCCGGATTCTTAGGGATTATATGGACTCTATGTGCCTCCAAAGGGATCAAATTTAATGACCTGTTCTTCATCTTATTGCACGGTTTGAGAGCCGACACAACATTGAAATCCTTTGCCTATAAATGTCCGCAAAAATAATTATTAGAACCGATTGAACACAAATTGAGTTAAAGTTATTTGACCTTAAATTGAGTGACGAGTCGGAACTGCCTTTCGAGGAGAGGCCAGTGATGGCTCTTATCATAGCTCACATTTGATGACCCGTCACCACCTGTTTGTAGTGTTTGGATATACTTCAAGAGATGACTCGACGGCACTTCAGTATCGCCCGACTCTATGGCCTCTTGTAGTGCGTCGTGAATGAAGATATACTGTTCCTCCGTCTGAACCAAATAATTCCTCTGTTGGCGAATATGTTTGAGGAAACCGAACACATTAATAGACTGTCTGTGCTTTATCTGGCGCTGCATTGCGTCCAACACAATATAAGTGCCGGTGCGGCCCACACCTGCCGAACAGTGCACTATAATTGGACCACCATTTGGAGGATTGGCCGCCGAAGACTTGCGAATGAATGAAAGTACTGGAAGCGGGTGATCGGGAACACCATGGTCTGGCCAATTAGTATAGTGGTACTGATAGACTGTGCGCTCTGACCCATGTTTCTAATAATTGAGTCATACATTAGAATTGCTATCATTTCTGTTAAGACAATGATTGCAAACCTTTTTGACTTTGAGATTCCTAACATTGAATGTCCTGAGAGTATAGGTGGCCATCACTACCTCCTGAAGGAATTTCACTTGAATTATGCCATAGGTTTCCAAACCCTCTTTAGGCCAATACATGTCACACTTCCGCTAAACATAAAACAAGACATTAATTACAGTGATTTCGGGTTGACTTCAAAGTTTGTCTCAAAAAAAAATTGTCTTTTTATCGAAAAATTGGTCACATATTTCCTGAGAACTCAAAATACAATTTTAATGTCGAAGTAATTCTGTACTGAAATCGAGTTCTGGAAGACATAGAGAATGAGATACAAAGAGAAAGACAGAGACAGAGAAAGAGAGCAAAGATAGAGATCGAGATTACTTACAGAGTCGTCCAGTTCTGAATGATAACTATGAGAGTAGTGGTGCGACGCATGCTATCAATAATAGAGATAATGATAGACATATTCATAATAGACATGCATTTGGTTAGAAACTCAATTAAAAGACAACAAATAGCGGACAACAGTTAGACTGGAATTCAAAATTAAGTTCAGTTTTAGCTTATTCTGAGCTACAATTCATTTGCATTTTAATAGATTTTCTTTGCAATTCATTAATCAATTGTTAATAAGTGAGAAATGTTTGTCTAAATCCTATGCTTTGTTAGTTTTGTGCCATTTTTTGTGAGAAGTCATAAGTTTGAAAAGAAGTAATAGAATATATCCACAGATATTAAGAGATATTTGAAAGCAATTGTTATGTCATTTAGTAAGGAATGTCAGAAATGACACGAATTTGAGTTTAATTGAGTCTGACTTATAGCAAAAGCTCTGGATTTCGGAGGATTATGGGAATGGTATTCGAAAGCAATTAACTCACTCTTCCTCTTTCCATCAAATTAGTTATCATAACAACGATGCAGATCCTCTGCTCCCAAATCATACGCCAGTAGTCATCGAAAGTGGATGGAAGGGGTCCTTGAGTTCCTATATATGCTTGAGATTTGCCATAACCCTAAACATTAGACATTAGGATAATTAGAAATTCATATAACAAATGAATGCAAGAATTTTAATCTCAATGATTGCATACATCGATATAATTAGCGTTAATATAGTCGACGCCATTCTTTTTCTGTGTGCTGAGTGGTTTTAGGACAACCCTCGTGTGGTCATACGCCACAATATTCACATATCGATTCTTATTCTTATTCTCAAGCAGTTGTGAGTGTTGACAGGACAGGTCCAGGTCTGTCGCATGTTGTATAGCCTCGTATTCTCGTGAAAATCCGAGGTCTCCGTCCGCGTGCAGATCCACCACATGTTTAGACCACTGCGACACTGGTATCGATGCGTATTCTGAGTCATCGAATATTTCTGACAGTTGTGGTGATCCTCCTCTGGTGGCAGAGGGCGGGTCATCCAAATAATAATAGGCCGCCTGAAAGTATTTTCTCCACAATACAAATGAAAGTATGGCCAGAATTAAGGCAAACGACGCGCAGATTACTCCTGCGATCATTGATGCCGGAAGTGTCGGCTCGACGTATGGGGACGACACGAAACCTGTGCACATATAATGCTATTAGTTTTAAGTCAATATTTTATTTGTTGTGCGTTTCTTAAGACTAAGGCTTAGACCAAAAAAACAAAAGTAAAGCGAAACCAAAGCCACAAAAAGAGTAAAAATGTTTCGAACTTTGCTTACGATTAGAAGTAATTACTTTTCTATTCATTAGAAGTATTTCTAAAGCTTTCGGAGCTTTTATTGAGAGAAGTGTTAGTGGAAAAGGAAGAGATAAGACTTACTGATGCACTTACTCTGCAGGATGACCTTACGAGGCTCACTAAATTCGCCTCGGTATAACTTGGCAAGCTCAGTGATGCTGCGGGTGGCACCTTGCACCTTCACCTCATACAGCGTTCCTTTTGTTAAATTCGTGATATAAGCCTAAAGAATGACAAAATTCCAGTTAATCTTAAATTCAAATCAGTTGTCAATCAAATGTCTTACATAGTGTTCAAGTTTGGTGGTGACACCCCCTCCCGGGACGGCTACCTCTTCGAACTCACTATCGCTCTTATCTTCCGACCGGTAATATATGAAGAAATAGTCGATTGAATTATAGAAAACTGACGGACGTTCCCAATAGACGTGAAGGGCATCACTGGTCGTCTCACAGGTCAGGTTTACGATGATAGGAGCGTTAGGGCCGGTCACGTCTGTGCGGAACTCAATTGTCTTACTCGGCTCCCCCTCAGTCTTCATAGTATATGCCTTAACCCAGACTTTGTATTGAGTGAAAGGCTCTGAAAAAAGCGAAATTGTTTTAAAAATTAATTCAAATCATGAAAAGATTTTCGATAATATTTTGATGACTTGTATTGAAAACATCATAAAAATTATGAAAAACTTATTTGTGAATAGCGGACCCCCACAGAGACCCAGAATAGAATTGCTTTAAAAAAAGCTAAAAGAAAACACTATTTATTGGCATAACTTTGTAGGAGTCAGTGATATGTCATTCACAATCTTGAATCCTATAATAAAGGTCAGGGGTCTCACACACTGGGCTCATCATTATTCAATTTGTATCCATTCAATGGTTTCGCCCATCACTACAAAGTTGAGCCAAAAATATGTTTAACTCATATAAAAAGCGAAAATATTTTTCATAATCGTGTCTCAGATAACGGCATAACTGATAGGAGAGGACTATTGCTAACAAACCCAATATAATTGGCGTTTCATTAATTAAAACCCTGGTATTCAATGATTCAATTGGTCTTTACTGCAGAAGAGCTTAAGATATCTTAGGAATTAATCTCTTCAGTCAAATATATTAATAGATTTTATGCCTAAAACTTCTATCAGAGATTAGATGAATGGAGAAAAAGTTCATCGATGCTCCCACTGATGACTGAGCTTTGTCTCAATTTTTCAAATTAATTATGCATTGAATTCAATGAACAGCAAAACAAGACTAGAGTTCAATAGTTTTTTCTCTGCTCTCAATCCAAAAAATCGATAATTAATTATATAAAGCGATGAAATCAGAGGAACTATAAATAAATTATTATATTTTTGGCGGAACCGGACTGTCAGGAGTGTCAGGTTGTCTGACCCAAAGTTACAGTAATAAAGATATTAATAATATTAATGGAGTGCTTACTCAGTCCATGTATGGGGAAGTCCATAGTGTACTGTTGGGGGTTCATTAATTTTTTCACTTCAGTCAGATTAGCGCCGATATTGAGGACATAAACCCGATATCCTTGTAGTCTACCGTTGGGTGACTTGGGTTCTGTCCATTGGAGGCGCGCCATAGTATTCGTCACTCTAACCAGAGTTACGTTTTGTGGTGGACTCGAAACTAATGGTTAATAAAAATAATGAGAATTATATTAAAATCCTAATTATGTCAAAAGTCTCGCATAGTTTTCATAACGTTTTAATTATTAATGAGTTTTAATGATATTCTGATGTCTATTACTGTCTATTATCTCCACTTTCAGACAATAACTGTATAACTGAGGCATTAATTTCATTTATTTTTCATAAATCGATTTCATTAAATCATTTGTAATCTCATAAATGAATATAATATTTGCAAAGAGGAGAGACATATAGAGGAGAGACCTATCATTTGCAACTAATTTTGCTTTTAATGAACTTTAGTTAAACAGTCTATTCATTTGGAATATCACTAATATTAATGCAAAAAATTCTGTGTTGTATGTCATAGACTTTGGTTTTTTAGCCCAAAAATTTATTATACAATTAAATAGAAATAAATGTGTGATAATTGTGTGAATGGACTCAGAATAACATTAAACTAATTAATGGTAAACAAAAAATTGTTTGACTCACTTCCTTCGTCAGTCATTGCCGTTATGGCAGTGGCCGGCCCTTCACCGGCCGGATTGAATATTTGGAGGGTTACCATATATTCAGTAAATGGTTGCAAATTTCGCAAAGTATAAGACTATTAGGAATAGAATTGAAGAACAGATTAGACTTTTTTCACAATACAATAGTCTTTGTTATGGTTTTGTTATTTATGACTTAGAAAACTAGAGCTCACTCTCAGATCTGGATCCCTGAGCGTTATTTCCCTTTCAGTGCCTAAAGTAGGTCCGTGTCGTCTGTATTTGATTCTATATCCGAGAAACTCTCCATGAATTGTATTCCTTTCAGGTGGTGCCCACTGAAGACGAATTGTGGAACTGCTTGTATTGCTCGCGGACTCAACCGTAGGCTTTCCATCGGGAACTAAATGGCCATAAAAGAGAACAATTGAATACTTTCTTTAAATAATTTATTCATTTATTTGTATTTCACTCTCAATATTAACAATAATTATAAGTTAATTGTCTTTTGTTCTGATTTTTGTCTTTAAAATTGAAAGAAATACTTTCTATTGAGCACCGGTTGAGGAATGGGGTCTCAGTATTGCAGTTAAGAGATAATTAAATGAGTCGACGACTCAGAAATATTGATGAGGTTTTAAATGGTTTAGGAGTTTAATGAATAATTATTTATTCATCGGTTAGCCATCAGAGCCTCTCCCTGACAGCCACATAGTCTTAAACTGTGCAATACTTAAGTTATGCAAAGAGTGCCAGAATTTACTAATTTCCGCTCATAAGCCCAGTATTGGGGACAGAATGAAGTGTAGAAACGAAATTAGGTGAACATTAATAACAATCTGAGTGACACCGGAATCGCGCTCTAAACACACCATACAGTCGTAAATGTCATCATTTTAAGGGTTATTAAGACAGTAGAGGTTAGGCAGAGGATAGAGGGGGTGGAACACAGCCTACAATTGCTAAATGTCCAGAGGCTTAATCCAAACGTTAATTATTAACGAACTACAAGAATAATTTGGAGATAGGATACGATAATATTGTCCTTTGCTTTAAGGCATTCCCTATTCCGGTAGAGAACAGAATAAATATAAGTATTTCATAATTTATGCGAAAACTGTTTTTACAAATTTTGAATTTTCAGAACTAAATTCATATTCAGTTTTGGAAAAAATAAAATTCATAGAAATATATGAAATTTAATCAAATTTCTGACTATTTTTTCCTTTTGGTACTAAACGTGTATTTTTTGTATCGATTTTTTGTTTCAACGAATAAAATGTTTGCGAATTGAGTTTCAAAGTATTAAATCGATAATACCTTCACGAAGAGTGACCATATAATAGGACTCCTTTCCCGGCTGACTCGTGCCGATGGCATTTACAGCCAGTATTCGGAATGAGTAGACAGTGAAGGGCTGGAGTTTGTCCACGTGATAACTCGTCTTATTATCCAGAGTTGCGATTCCATTATATGTATCCCATTCCCCGTTTTCGCCAACACTATCGATGAAAGTATTCAACAAAATTTCATTAATCGATTGATTGATTATTCTTTGCAATTATGAAGCACTGATCTCATCATAATTTGTAACGATTATAGCAAACGTGATCGAGCACATTTTTAATGGATTCTTAAATGAGCTACTTCAAATAGAAATTCAAATAAAAATACAATGAAAGCAGAGATAAAATCCTTGACAAACAAAAAAGAAAGAAATTAATTCAAAGAGAAAAAAAGATTCACTACAAGGATGTGCTAATGAAGTGATGGACCATTGATAGGGAATTATCTGATTTGGGAATAATTGAAACACAGCATAATTGAATAGCCAAGGTTATACTCAGATATACTAAGATATGTATGGTCTGGAGTGGAGGAACGGCCATAAAAGCATTTGATGGCACTTAAAATTCAACTGACCGGGTATGGATGATATAGTTGAGGACTGGCGAGTGGTGTGTATCAAAACTGGGAGCCCACGAGAGATTCACAGAACGTGATGTAAAGCCCATTAACAACGGCTTTCCAGGAGGATCTGGTACATCTGAAAGTAAATTAGTAATAAATGCAATTAATGCCATTTCTTTAGTTCATTTTACTCGAGGCTATGATTATATTCCTTTAGAATTAAAAGGCAATAATTTCATCGGTATTTTAGTTAATCTTGCACTTAATGCATAGAAAAAGTACTTTGATATACAAAAAGGCAAAAAACCCGGATTCAAATGCATTAGATCATGAATTGCACGATTAAATCAGTTTTGTATCGCAATTATTATCTCTTTGGAGCATAAAAATCGCATTCTGTGTGACATTCATTTGCAAAGAGTTTATACATCACTTGCGTTGTCTATGAGTTTATGAATTCCTGTCCACTTAATGGCTGTCAAATGGATTTCGGCTATAAGTGGCGGCAATAAAACATGTCTAATATTTGACTCATCCATATCTGGGCACAGGTTTCCAAAAATAGTGTCATTGGAAGCACTTTTGATAGAAATCTGATTGCATTTGAGGCGAACAGTCATAACAGTTATGAGAAGCCATTTATTACAAGAAAATTAATACAAATCTATTACTTCACTCAAAGCTTAATTAAAGACAACATATATGAGAGATCATAAAGAAATGGTAGAGAAGGCAAACGTTGGGAACAGTAGTGCCAAACAAGCAGTTTATGTCAGTTCGGATAAAATATTTCATTAACTCAAATAATACTGTACTTCTCTCTCTCTCTCTCTCTCTCTCTCTCTCTG
>JAQIWF010001200.1:0-12988 GCA_034694965.1 Ceratozetes gracilis | reverse complement strand
ATATTTTTTGCCGATAATTAGACCCTGTTGATCGATAATTATTACTCTGGCTACTTTACTGAAAAGTTTTTTCTGTTAAAGTGCCTTAAATCAAATTTAAAAATTTGAACCATTGATTAAACCATTGATTAAATTTAAAAATCAATAAAAATTACCTTTAATTTTGAGTCTTAATCAATGTTTTTGAATATTCATTAGTTAATTATTATTAAGTATTTTGTTCTTGTCTTTAAAGTATCGCAAGTAATAACTCAATTCAAGCAATTCCTTTGTTTCCCAAGTACTAAAGAAATCTAATCAGGCTAAATATTTGACAATAATCCAACGAAAATATCGTAATACAAATCAAAAACAGATTGATTTGCATATTATATGAGTGGAGAAAAACAATCGGTTTTATTGTAATCCCAGACTATAGTCGAAAAACTGTTGGATTAGATTTCGATCTAAATTCTTATCACGAAATTTGGGCCAATTTTATCGAAACCTTTAATAATAAATCAATCGAAGGCTGAAATGATTCTTATTTTTATGACTAAAATTCATTATAATTAAGAGTTTTATCGTTTGATTGCGATATTAATTAACATAAAATTCAATGCAATGAAAATAATATTAGACTTTATCACATTTTCTCCCTTTTCATATGAATTTAAATTATATAAAAGTGGAAAATGAGTTGATTTTAAACTTGCAAAAAGGTGTAACCAATGCTAATCTGTGGACTAGAATTCAATTTATAGAGGATTTGATTTCATGTTTTAGTTTTTTTATTGTTTTAGTTTTATATTTCATTTCTCTGTTCTGACTTTAGGCTTAAGCCATGGGTTTAGAGGCAGGCCAGGGTCAGTTTTCTTCTTCAAAATATTATTAATACTAATTTATCAATTGATAAATCGGTTAATTTGTTATTCAAAAATTCGTTTAAACTTTTCCTCAGGTACTTAACTTGTCAGTTCAAAATTCAACCAAACTCTCCAAGTCTCTCTCTCTCTCTCTCTCTCTCTCTCTCTCTCTCTCTCTCTCTCTCTCTGCCTCTCTCTCTCCCAGTTTAAAATAGTTTGTTGTTTTCCATGAGAATAAGCCTTTAAGTTAATGATAATTTGCTAGTTGCATATCAGGGTGAAAATATGTTCATCAATGACACAATCGTTGATCACAACCTGTAATTATCGCATAATTGAAAAGTTAGTGAAAACTGTTTGACAAAAATCTCTAATTAATTGATTTGGAGAACAATAGTAGGAAATGAACCGAAAATTCATATAAAATAATAAAACAATTCACACATTCATTGTTTTCTAATAGAAAAATACAAAAGATTTGAGAATAGAAATAATAATAAGTGAAAGAAACAGAAAGTCTTTTCAACATTTGTCTGAATTGAATGACAAATCTTTTCATTAAATGCTAAATGAATTAAATAAATGCTTTATTAATAGTATTGTTATTTAAAATTAAATTATTCTCACATTGAAAGCACTCATTATTTCCTGACTCTTATCGCAAATCAGTTATTGAATTACTTTCTTAAGAGTTTAAAAATATTAAATATTAATTATGTGATGAATAGAATTAAATGAAACGAATCGGTGTGAAAATTAATACCAACTTCCTCTGAGGATGAGCATGGTCATAAGATAACTGGATTAGAAGGGAAGGATATTTTTGCATATAAAAAATTATATAAAAAGTTAGTTTCAAGGATTTATATTAAGGTATTTTTGATTGAACTTATAAGGGTGGATCTGTCATTCTAACCTTGTGTTGTCCACCCACAAATAGGTAATCCTGCTCATCCCTGATCCCAATGATATTTTCTTATAATAATTTATGTCAATGACTATTAAAACATTTGTTTTTAATGACTTTATTATTTAACATACAATACTGTTTCCTTATTGATCCATGCTTCAATTTGATAACAATGACTTACAATCAATACAAGGTATTAATTTAAAACTAGATTACTAGTAAACAACTGTTATTATCAAAGAAATTGCGAAGCAATTCAATCAAAACTAATTTAATCCCTCTGTTTATAAGCTTGATCAACTTTGATGTATGAGAATAGAGTATTTATCTCTCATTCAAAATATGCCAAGAACATTTTTATTGTTGCTAAAAGCCTAATTAAATTTGTTGAGATTAATGACCAAATTATTGCGATATGACTTTCCACTAATGTTTTAGTTATTTTACGATTAGACTAACCATTGAGACCAGACATCACTTTATTTGACAATAACTTCTCCGGACTCGAGTTCAGAGCTCTGACCCATTGATTCAGTTCTCACTTAATTAAGATTACATTCAATTAAGAAATAAAGAGTTTTGTGTTTGAAAGCGATTTATTAATGGATTTAAATCGTTGAGTCTTCACAACAATTAAATTAATTAAAGAAATATTTGAACCCTATTATGAACTTTCATAGATTGTGTATTAGAGAAAGGTTAAATAAGCTCTCCAATTCATCCTTGTCTATTTTAAGAGTGAAGTTTTATCTGAACAATGAAAACATCTGAACAATCAATTCATGTTATAAAAGGTCTAAATTTTCACCAAAAATCATTAAACTGTAAAATCGTTTTTGGCTTTTGATATCCATTTCAGTTGGGATTCAAATGTTAAACACGAATAAACATCGAAACAAATGTGTTCGGGTAAGAATAGATACACTTTGATTGATCGACAAATTGATTTTGACTATAACCTGATTCAAACTTGCAAAATCAAAATTATTCACCGATAATATATCAATAAAAAAAATCAATTATTATTTGTCTGAACAACAAAATCATTAATTATCTGAATATTAATGAGTCTCTCAGTGATTGCCATAACTATTAATTTCAGTTCAATCCTTTTTCTTGTTAAACATACCATTTAATTAAATTACAATAAGAGAGAGAGAGAGAGAGAGAGAGAGAGAGAGAGAGAGAGAGAGAGAGAGAGAATTTTGAATAAATTTTAATTCTCGATATTATTATTAATTGAATATAAAGTCGAAACAGATATTATGTTGACTTTGATTGACATAATTAAACAGATATTGAATTTTTGATTAATAGTAAATTCTATTTAATTGAATTCATTTGACAAGCTATCTGATCAGGGTTGGGTACCCTTTTTTATTAACCATAGGTTAGATAATAAGAATATGTGCAAAATGAACAGAAATGGGAAATAATTTGAACTGATTTTCGTATCAATTGACCCGAACTTTATTTGTTGTAATTCATAGGATTTTTATGAAGATTTTATGCATTCATTGAAAGATGTTTTACTCCAATAACCACTCATACCATTGAATCACTATTTTATTCATTAATAAAAGAAGTATTACTTCTACTGAAGAATAATAAGAATGTCGTATAAAATGTCACAAATTCTCAGCGAAGGAAAAAAATGTTACAAACAATGGCTTTGAAAATACAAGACATGAGTTATTGTGTGGTTTAATAGCTTTACCCGCAAAAGGTTTACATCTATTCGCTTAATATTAGCTACAATTTTATGGTTTTATAGATTTGTTCGTTCAATAAGTAAACCAATTGTTGGCTTCTGTTCACCAGTTTATTGATTTGCAATCTTCTGTCTGAAGTCAAAACTGAATTATTAAATAAGAATAACTTTATCTAAGCATCTATTTTATAGTACTTTTGTCTTTGAAAAGTAGTTTAACTGCCCTTACAATTGATCTATTATTTTGTATAATAGGGATGTGCATCAAAATGAGTCTTGTTTTAACAAGTAGACAATTATTTGCCCTATCTGGACTAGAACAATAATCTCTTAATGCATTTAACCGTAGATTGTTTAATGTTTGTATACATATTCTTATATCAATTAAATAATGTCAAGTATAAACAAGTTCATTCATTTTGATTGCTTACAAAAGTATTTCGGGTGAAACTTAAAATAAATAGTTATTTTAATCGAGAAAAGAATTTGGAGCCAATTCTTGGATGAAAAAAGCAATAAATCTTTGAATTTGAGTAATAAATTGATTTGAAATAAGTGGAAAATTTGCTAAAATTTCAATTAAATGAGTTTTTCTTTGATTGAAGATATTTTCAAATTTAGTGAACAGTTAATCGATTTTAAAAATAAATACGATTTTAAACATAAGTATTCAAATAAAACCAATAAAATTCATTAAATAAAAGCGAATCTAAAGCTACAAAATGAATGATTGCTTTTGGATTGAAATTTGGATAAAATTATTATTTATATAATATTTGCCAGTTTTTAGTGGACTTTCATTGCGATAAATAAACTGATTTTGCAACGAATTGATTGATTTTTGTTTGTTTGCGAGTCATTTCACGTTTTATTAATTGTGAGAACTGTTCCGAATGACAGACAAGTGATGAATGCGATCCCAGATATCTCTTCGCATGAATTTCTTTTCCTCTTAATTATAAGCCTTTGAATGTCAGACCTTTCGGTTATCGGCCTGTCTTTGGACTCTTCACTATAATTGACAATCACTCCAATTGACACATGAATTCTGACCCATATTTCTATATTTTCGGTTATGAATCCATTGATTTTGAACAGAATATCAGTTCAATTAACACGAATTCCGGTCCCACTCATAACAACCCTTTGGTATTTCAAACCTCTGATAACTTCTCAGATCAAACACTTTCGGAGTAAAAAAAAGGATTTTGTTTTTTTCGGCCGAAATTGTTTTGCTTGAGTTGAAAACCAGGTCTGATATCCCATGGATTTGAGTTACTCAGACTCCCGGTCTGTTTAATTGACTCCCGCTATGAATCAAATAAAATAGAAATTAAAATCATTTCTCCGGCAAAAATATGAGGCAATTTTGATTAATTTGACAAATATGACCAAGTTGGAAGCCTAGATCACACCCTTTTTGATTGGATTACGTACTAATTGAATGAAGTCCTATAATCCTAATTATAATAATGATAATAAGAATGACTTTGAACTTTAATATTGATTTATAAGTCATTTGAATAATTCCAAAAAATGTTGGTTTAAATAATGTTAATGAATATAATCAGTCATTAAATTGACATCATGGTCATTGAATTGAACTAATTGTTTCTTGACTTGAAGTTATCAAGTATATATCATTGATAAGCGAGTGATAAATCAGGAAATGCATATAATTAAAATCTTCTGAATGACCAGTTTTAATTTTAACCCAAAATTATCAAGATTACTTAAATAAGCATTAAAATCGATTAGTTTTATTGCTTTTCAATCACTGACTATGATTTACAACATTTGATAAAATTTATTGAAATAATTCCCACTTATCTACCTATTTATCAGAATTTATCCTGTTCAATTGCATGTTATTTTTGCACTAATTTGCCTGGAAGTTCGGAAAAGTATTTTGCCTGACATCCCATTGCGTGATAAGCGAGCAAAAGCTAAGAAAAGATAAAATGGATAAAAATAAAATGCAATTTTCAAGCGTTGTATTGAAGTACTGTCGAAATTGACTGCTATTTTTCAACACAACATTTTTATTACATTAATTAACTCAAAGATAACTTAAGTCTAAATTTAATCCATTATTTGTTTTAATTCTTTGAATACTTAAAACACTTTTAATTCATATTTTATTTTTTTGGAGTAAATTATGTTTGTTTTTGGCTCCGAATAAATAAGTGAATAGAGAGATGAAAATTATCAAAATAGGATTAATTTTAGCACAGAATAATTGCTTAATGATTAATGGCTATCAGTGCAAATTAATAAAGATGATTTTGGGAAATTTTCACATCCAATTGCTTTAATAGACCAGAAGTATCTATTCATTCAATAGCCTTATTAAGCAATTTTTGCCGATTTTTTTGCTCAATTGACTCAATTTGCATAAAATGCCAAATTTGGACAACATTTGTGATTAAAAATAGGATACAATCGAAAATCAGTTCAACTTCTCTATAAATATGGAATTAAAGGAAAACTTGTCTTTGTTTTGACATAACATTTGTTAATAGTCTTAATGTATTTCATATTAATATAGAAATAAATCACAATTAAATGAATGCCTTTATTTAGGATTAAATGCGAGTAAAACCTAATTAAGTAAAATGTGTTATAATTTAATTAGTCTTAGAGGTAATTATGGATTTGACTCATAATCGGCTGAATTTATTAATTATTGAGACTAACTTTGATGCCTAGAGCAATTAATGACCATAAACAGCAAGGAATTTATAAGAAATTTAGCGATTTAAATTTTAATGGATAGTATTATTTAACATTTTTTTCCTTTTGCCAGCTTATTGTCTAAGAATGGGTTCACATATTGATAAGAGGCTGACCATCCTATCCCTCATCAATATTTGAATGGGATATTGATTTGGTTCCTGTACTGAAACAATAGACAAAACGCTGAAATATATCTGAGTTTTGACTTAAGGCTGAATGAGTTCAACAGTCGATAAATTCAGTGAAGAATAAAAGAAAAATCTTTTTGATTAATCAATAAATTGAATGATTATATTGTTTGCAATAAATGACAGCAAAAAAACAAATTCATTTCATAATTTTTGGGACTCGCCTTAAATACCGACTGAAGTTTATTTGCGATAAAAAATATTGTAATAGAAACGGATTCAATCGAAATGTTAGTAAAAAATTTAGAAAAATCTTATGAAATGATAAAAAATCGAATAAAATGAAATTAAATGAAAAATTAATCCATTGTTTCAGATATTCGATATCAGACTTGGATTAAGAAATTTGTTTGTATTTCGTTACTTATTGCTCGTTATGGTCAGGGAAGGAGTGTCGAGAGATTAATCTTGATAGAGCTCAATGTGAGCCACCACCCTGGTCATCTCAGATTTAAGAGTTAAAATCAACTGAATATTTATGAGTTTGGTTTAGAAAAATTCAGTTTTCATTTTAAAAGCTTTTGATTTTCAATAATATGGAAATTAAACGCTTTTTTCTTCCGACTATTTATTGGAAACTTTTTTGAAACTAAATTCAAGAAAAAAATCAAATTATGTTTTGATATTACGATTGTATAACTGGTTCTGTCAAATAGATGTGTGGCTTTCAATCCTTGAGACACACCACTGGAACTGGTTTTCCTTCTGGTGTTGGCTCAGACTCTGTGTGGATGCGAGTGCACAGGCAATTGGAGTCGGAGTAAAGTCGTTAGCTAACAGTCCCGCTATAAGGCCTTAATCTCATATACGATCTTAATCTCAATTTCATTTGATCTCATTTTTGTTGAGACCGAGCGAACAGTCAGTTAGGCTTCTGTTCCGCTCACATCCAGACCTCTGGACTAACACTTTATTACTGAGTGACTCGACAATTGTCTTGTGATTCAAATGAATGCTGAGATGAATCAATACAACAACTGTTGGACGCATTTATGAATATTCTTACAGAAGATTCTCTTCTCTTAGGCTTCCCTTCAGTATATTAAGCGCTGTTTGACTCACTTTTTGAAGATTATTCAAAATTTATTCAAATGTTGAGAAAGTGATCAAAATTTTACTTTTGTTTCATCCATCAAATGAACAATTCTTCTAATTTCCATATTTTTCAAATGTGATTATTCATTGATTTTAATCATTCATCCGAACAAAATGCATAATAAAAGTGCTGTTATTTTCCTCCATTATTTTGCTATCATTTTCTCTTTCGGTAAGTCTTTACTATCTTTTCATTAAAATTTATGAAACCTTTTGTGAACTTTTGATTTCAATTCGATTTTAATGGTTTTCAATAAATCTTTTAATACTTATATAAGTGTTATAAATGAATGAAATTTTGCTCAAAATTAGTCAAATCATTGGTTTTGACTTTTGTTTGTTTTAACCGCAATTTTAATTTAATATTTTATGGAGTTTTGCAAATATCATGAAATCAAACCCACAGTAACTCATAAAATATAACTATTTTTATGATTTGTTTCAATGATAGGAATACTCCGAAATGTAATTTTACATTGAATTCAATTTCTTCTCATAATTTGTTTCGCGTTTTCAATCAGATTTGAATAAATTGTTTTTCTTTTGGGAATAAATTGAATTTTTAACTAAATTTCCACTTAAACCATGAAATTATATTTGTTCTCGATAATTATCAGGTTCGTTTTCTTGCAAAAATAGGCCGTTTGACTAAAGTGTATAAGAATTTTCAGCTGACATTCGCTGAGATACTTTCCTCATTGGAATATTATCATAAATACATGTGAATTAGAATTAACTAGATCACAAATGACTTAGTAAATTGAATAAGTTTACTTTCATCTCAAATTTCAAGCATTGGATTGTTTTCAAGAGATTTATTCTAATTCTCAAAAGTTTTCCGAGAGTTTTGTTTATCATTGAAATTGAAATCCAAAACAATTGTTGAGTAAAAAAGTGGTGAAAACTAAACAAGAATTTCGACATTAATCTCAAGACTTATTCAAAGGTAATTGAGTGGGATATCAATCATTGCAAAGATTTACATCCATTACAACAAACACTACCGAAAACTCAATGACTGCTTAAATAATCTGAAGAGTCGTTAAGTTATTCTCATTTCTTAATTAAAAACAAAGAACTTTTAATTTATGCCAAATTTAATTCCTTAATAGTTTTACTCAAGAATTTCAATCAATTATTAAGAAATTAAGGCTTAATTTAAATGAGCTTGGTTGAGCATCTTTAAGAATGATTTAAAAAATAATATTCGGTTAATAATAAGATTTATTTGAATAATTAATATTAATTCTGTTTTGGCTTAATTTTGTTGGTTTTTATTTTTCAACAAATTGCAAGTTCTTAATCTGATTTCACATTTTTTTGCCTCAATTAGAGTTCAAATAAGTTTATAATGAATTTCCAATAACAGGGAAAAATGCTGTAAAAATGGCCATAAATTTAAAGTCTATAATTAAAATGATTTGAATTCCTTAATCTTGTTGAAAAAAGTCTTAAAGTAGCCTCTTAATTTATTTAGAGTGATTAAATCCTTTCCAAATTGAAACTAGGCTTAAAGCTAAGAAAGGCTAAGAATAGTAAGTGAAAAATGAAAACAAAATTATTTTTTAAGTAAAGTTAAGAAATTTTATGCAAAAAATATGAATTAATTAGCGAACAATAAGCCGCGAATAAAATTAAGAGAAATTCAGGTAAACTTGAATTTCATTGATAATAGGCTTTGAATTAATTAAATTAAGCTTTCAATGTAATATTACACAGAATATTCATTTGAGCAAGGAATTAATTAATTCAGCGTTCAATTCAATTGTTCACAACTATATAGAGTGTGATTATCACCAATAAAACCCGTAATTATTGCCGTTATTGTCCCGGGATTTTAAAGAAAAAGACAAGTATTTGAATTAACTGTAAGTCAATTATATTTTAAGGGTTTTTTATTCACTCTTTGAATAATTGGAAAGCATTTTGCATTAAACTGCAAATGTATTACATTTCGCCTTTCATTTTGGGTGCGGCTCTCATATAAAATCGTAAAGTGTAAGACAACAGCGATTGAGTTAAAAAAGAGAAATTCTCCCTCTTCTACCTGTGCCACTCGAGTAATTATTCCCTGTTGAGTTATCAAAAGCAAATTGACATGTATTTCAAGGAGAAATTTATATTTAACTGATCCAGCCTTAAGAAAGTCCAGAAAAGTCCCCTTTTGTTAGAATCAAAGACTGTGTGAAAAAACTTATTGACAATAAGTTATTGAAATATAATCATTACATTAGCTATGAATCATATATTAATCGTATCTCAAAGTATATATTAATCGATTGATATATCAATTTATATATTTCGTATACAATATAACCTTGCAATACAAGGCTCGTGTCCTAATCCTTTCACTATAATCTAGTATCTTTGCAGCTCTCTCTCTCTCTCTCTCTCTCTCTCTCTCTCTCTCTCTCTTCCATTATTAGTTAATTACTAAAAAGTAGTTTAATTTTCCATTAAATACTTTTGGGATAAATGGCTTTTGAATTGACTTTTAATTGAATGTTTAGTTGAGTTCACAATTGAATGGCTATTATGTAATTGATTTTCAAATTCAAGATTTTTACCAATTTTTCTCTCATTGAATAAACAAAATCACAAATAAAACAAAAAAACTTATAATTAGTTTTTATATTTGATTTTGGAGTTACTTATGTTTGAACTTAATTTCGTAATCGTTGGTAAATATTTGCGAAAACTATGAGAAATATTTGTTAAATAAAAGTCTCGGCAAATGATATGTAAGTGTAATACAACTCAACTTCAATACACCTTTTCCTTGATCTCTATCAACAATATTTTAACCTTAATTGTGATCAAAATCATTAGACATTTCATATACCAAATGAGAGAAATGGTAATAATTCTTCTCAAGACTTCATTATAAGTTTGAATTTTTTTTATCTCATCCTTATCTCAAATGAGAGTTTTGAAACCCCCTAAGAATTATGACAATTAAGTAAACAGACGTTTGTTT
Source organism: Ceratozetes gracilis (assembly GCA_034694965.1). Lineage (NCBI taxonomy): Eukaryota > Metazoa > Arthropoda > Arachnida > Sarcoptiformes > Ceratozetidae > Ceratozetes > Ceratozetes gracilis. The sequence goes on along the minus strand of JAQIWF010001200.1, from coordinate 2,526 downwards.
TCTTATTTGATTTATTCAAAGATTTATTTCATTGTAATTATTTATAATTAAAATTTGATTTTTTAGACTTTTGACAGTTTCAATGAGAATACAAAATTGTTTAGAATACTTTGTTTTTATATTGGATCAAGTTCATTTAAATTTTAACAAGTTCTTATTAACTTTTATAGAATTCAGTCGATTTGTAGGTGATTTTTAAGTAAGTTTTAGGTATTTTTAGATAAAATAAGAAAACATTAATTTCCCACAAAATACCTGTTATTAATTGAATGAAAAATATGGGTACTTTACAAATGATGGAGTGCTGCGGCCCTGGACTACATTTTCAGACGTATTCATATAATTTTAAAGAAACTTTAGATAAAATTCATATGAATTGCATTGATCTGCAATTTATTGAATAGAAATGCAGTTTATTAGAGCTAATAGTCATTGAGAAGAAAATACATTTTGTTTTATAAAGAATTCACTGTTTTCTAAGGCAGTTCTTAACGCACTTTCAATAGATTATTCAGTTGTCATATTTCTTATGTTTTTTGCCTTTGGGTTACGAAATAAATGCAGAAATTGTTGGGAAATCTTAAGTACAATCTTTGACCAAAAATCTCCTTAAAAGTAGAATTAATTTTCAATTTTAAGTGAGATATTGAAGTCCGATATTAGGTCTTTGAAATGCCATTTATCTTGGATTAGGAGATCCGGAAGAATTGCAGACTATTTGTGCTATTTTTCCATTTATTCAATGAATTAGTTTTTTGAGCTCAAACTCAAATCAATTTATTATTTTGAAATCAGTTTATCTTTGATTTTAATGAGAAGAAAGTTAAGGAATAACTCAAATATTTATGGAATTGCGGTTAAAACATATTAAGGCTTTAAATTTCATTCAATTTCTTTGAAAATCATTTACTTTTTTTTACTGAAGTCTTATTTCAATTTCCTTTCTGTGTCTTAATCTTTAAGTCTCTTTTGTTTTGATAATAGATTTGTGGTAAACAATAGTAAATGATTTGTATTTTAAGCAAAAAAAGTTGAATTAAATTCAATTTCATTTCTCTAAAGACTAATAAACTTTGAAATTCCGATTGAAATTCCTGTTAAAGATATCTTGCAATAAAAAGTGGGAAATTTTTCTTCTTTTTAAATAATTTAAACATTTTTTTACGATTCAGTGTTTAATCAACTATTTTCGCGGTATTTAAATACATTAATCTCTAATCTGAATTGAAAAACAAAATTGGGCTCAAATTTGGTGTATTTTAATGAAAAACTTAGTTTTCATTTCGTACTGAATTCAAGATAACATTTCTGTGAAATTTTCATTTTATTCACGTTTTCGATCCAAAGGTAAAATTGAAAATCGTATGAATTGATTGAAAGATAATAAATTAAAATTTTTACTTCGCTTACATTTATCTTCTAAAATGATTGGGAATTTTTCTTAGGGAAAAATCAAATTTTTTCGGCAGACAGTAAATAATAATCAATATTTATGTCTGGATATAATTTCTAAATCGTGCTAGATTAGATCAATGTACTTATTTCGCTGACCAGTAATTTACAGTTAATTAAAAAGTGTCTGACCATATCTGCCAGCAAAGTGCTCAAGGCTTAATTGCGAGCCTTTGTCCTTCAGTAGCTGAAAGAGATTAGCTGGGAAGTTTGAATCTTAATGAATGCAAACTTAGAAAGTTAATTTATTAAAATTCGAGTTGGAATTAGTTTTTGGTTTAAATATAGCCCTTTGAAAGGATCGGTACTCTTTTGAATGCCGGAGCAAACACTTATTATTCTAATTAGTAGTTGTTGTCAGTATTGCAATGACCAGAGGGTGCGAGACTAATATGGACAACACTATGGCTCAGGTATGTCTCTACTCCTCCCCTGACCGGCTGGGATTGTCAGCTCTAACCGTCCTTGACTTGGGAGTGGGACATTATAAAATCCTAGATGACCTAGACATTTTTGTATTGAATAATGACCGTTTGTCAAGTAATTCACAACATGAGCAAGGACACTCAGTGGTGAATAATTGAAAACTACTGAACTTTAATTTAATTTACTTAAAATGAATTAAAGATTTTTCTCAATAGTAAAAGAGTGTTAAATGACGGCAATGGGAAATGTGTTGCCCTAAAGGAGAGGGTAAACGCCCAACGGATCAGAATTGTCTGACAATTTTCCAAATATTTTTTAATTACATTAAACTCAGTTTTTTGGATGAACTTGAAAATTGAATTTATATTTCAAAACCTTTTTCGTAATGTGTTATCGATTTTACATTAAAATTAATCTCATTTTTATGTTTCGTATTCAGAGCTCATAATTATCCGTTCATTTAGTTTTGAATAAATTGGTTAAACATTATGTGGTTTCAATAGTTTTGAGTTAGATATCGATCGAAATTTTTAAATAATTTTATTCAATATTTTTTTAAGAATAGGTTTTTATTCGTCTTTTAACCAAAAAATCATTTTTTATGGCAAAGAGAGAGAGAGAGAGAGAGAGAGAGAGAGAGAGAGAGAG
>JAQIWF010001199.1:0-12997 GCA_034694965.1 Ceratozetes gracilis | reverse complement strand
ACTGCCTTACGTTTGAATGATGCCCAATGAAAGAGAAGATCCTTACATATAAATTAATTTCTGTTTTGAGTAAGGATTAAAGATTTGATCGCATAGATAACACGATTATATACATTTGAACATGATAATTGCAATCAGGGGTAGCCATAGGGAAAGGTGTTTTCGGATACCCTCTGAGGTTCGATATTTTGGGAAAATTCCCCCTAAAGTTAAAGTTAGATGGCTACCCCTGCAATGTGGACTTAAATTGAGTAAAATTGTGACTTGTTAATAATTTATTAGTGGAAAGATTAAAATTTAATGTAAAGTTAGACTTCACTGATCACTAACTTAATCAAAGGAAATGATAATTTTTATAATGAAAATTGTTATGAGTTTTGTTTTTGTTTCGAGTCATTAATTTAAATAAAGATTTTTTAAACAACTTTTCAATAAAGTTATTGTTTTTTTATTATTATTGAATTATAACAACAAAATACTTTTTGATATTTTTGACAGAATAAGCTTAACAGTAATTAATGGTTTTCCACTTATTCCTCAAAATTGGTGACAAAACTTCACTTATTTCCGATTTAACCGAAAACTTTAGGTATAAAACCATTGATTTTCTTTCACTTATTATCATTTGAATACTTTTTTTTATAGTTTTTTTTGTTAAAAGTTTAGTGGAAGTCAAGTGTTATTTAAAATGAAAACTTTTATAAATATATTTTCAATAGTTTTTGCTTTAATTTTTGTGATTAACTTCTATTCGGGTAATTTATTTAATATGTTGTGTCTTGGACAGTCTAATTAATATATCCATTATTTATAAAGCTCTTGGTCAGGTTGTCATCACGAGCAGCAAAAAGAACTATAAATATGGAGGAGATATGTGAGAATATTCTGCATTTTCGATAATTTTAAAATTTATTCTGTTTATATTTTTTCAAGGGTTTTGTTTGGTCAGGGAGAGCACTGTCCACCTGGATTTATTAAGGATGGAGGCAAAAAGGGAAAGACTATGTAAGTTAATGACTAAAATAAATATGGTTAAAAATCAAATAGCAAGGACATAATTTAATTTGTTGCAGATTGGCCATTCCTGAATGCAAGCCCATGAAGAAAAAGACCAAGATTGAATATGTACCGCTGCCATACCCAGTGAAGCAGTACATCCCAATCATGACAGGGAAAAAGGGAATGTCCTTTGATATGGATATGGGATATGCGATGGACTCTAAGAAATCTGTAAAACATGTCCGACGATAAACAGTGAGACAAAGAGAATAAGTCTTTCCTTTGGTTTAAATTTTAACTAAAATTCATTTTATTTATTAAGTATTGAATTGAAAAACAATTGATTTAATTGTGAGTCAAATAAATAGACATCAAAAAAGTTATTCAATTCTTAGATATTTATTCCAATAAATCAATAATTAGTTTAAATGTCGACAAATGTATTGATGGGTCGACACATATATACAACTCTGGCATTAATTACTGAATATAATCACAGAAAGTATTAGATTTGATCTCTTCTTCGATCTCTATTCCTATTTCGGTTTCGATTGCGTTTCCGTTTCCTCTTCTTTATGGCCGAAACGCCGTCCGATTCGGTCTTAGAAATAGCGCTCAGTTTTCGTCGTTCGCCTCCTCTTCGTCTTCTACTGCGCCGACTGGAGGAACGACCGCTATTCTTGTTGTCCAGCTGTGCGCCACTGCTTGATGTCTGTCCATTATTTTGAGGTCTGGGCGGTTGAAGCCAAGGAGAGGGCGGCCTCATTCCGGTGACAGGACCTTGAAATGTGTTGGAACTATAGACTGCTTCTGACTCGGGTTGTTGTGGATATCCCCTGAACTTTGAGAGATGATGTCTGACATAATTGAAAGACATGAACGACACCTTACATTCGAGACACACGTAGGCATCGGTTCCGATACCGTCTTTGATTCTGACCCCATGTCTAAGGAATTCATATTTGGTTTTTAAGTCCAATTTCTTAAGTTCTTGTTTTCGGGCCAACACTACGCTTATGTCGACTAAGCGTTCAGTCGGTATAACCAGAGATCTGTCCAATTCGTCGCCAAACTTACCCGACTTGAGGTCAAAGTGTTCGAGACTTTTGGTGTGATCGAGGGCTGACTCCATCGTCTGAAAGCATTCGTCGCAAACCCGACACAAATAGATATCAAAATTGAAGTTTTGTTTGACTTCGACCCCATTTACTCTCAACTCTTCGAGTGTCTGCTCTCTGAGTATAATATTTCGACTTTCAATCAGTTTATCCAAAATGTAGTTATCGTTAGAGTAATGACTACTAAAGTAATACGAGTTCTGGTCTTCACTCACGCCGTGAGAGGAAGAGCTCACTGTTTGGTAATTGTTTACATTTGACTCATCAGTACTTCGAGAGTACATTATTTTAATCACTTTTACGACAATTAATTCAATTTATTTTATTTCGTTTACTATTTGTTTACAAAATGTCTGAAAAACCATTCACTCAATACATGAATAACGTCATGAATAATGAAAAGGAGGCATATATTGGAAAACCTGTCTCTTTCCTGTCAATAGAATGAAGTTGATATGCATATTTTGACCATGGAACAAATTAATCTAAACACTTGGCTTAATCAAGTCGTAAAAGTTGCAATTTAAATATCCCATTAATATACTGATGGCAATAAACTACATGAGAACAGACCGTAATTTTGGTAGACTTAAAACATGAGATGAGCAAGCTCAACGCCGACAGAGGGAGATCAGTAGGGTACCCAAGTTTTGCCAAAATTCTGACAGACCTCGTATTGCGGCAATACTATTGCCATTGGCCCATTGCATTAGGAAGAGGTGATTTATTCTTAGTCTTAAGGTTAATTTACATTGCATCGCAGAGGGTTTTTTGTGTGACTCCCTTGCTCATCTCCACTTAAAACTTGGGGTTTTGGGAAAATTTTATGTTAAATTCACAGAAAAACAATAATTATTACTTTAGTAAAATCTCATAACTCCGAGAAGTTTTAAAACAATATGATAGACTTATTCTCATATATTTGCCATAACCCCCGAAATTGAGGCCAACTCTTACGATAAAGTGTTTTATTGTGCCCTAAACTGGAATAACTTCTATACCGTAAGATTGACTTAAAGACAGGTTACCGAAGCACTGATTTACCATTTATTTGCCCAATTATATAATTTTGAATAAAAGTGAGCTCAATCTGATCCCTTTTAGTTTATTATGCATTAAATTTTGAGTAAAAATGTCTTTACGTGAGAAGACATCCCCTATTCTGACAAACCTTTCCCGCGATATTTATACCAAAATTAACCGCTTCCTCAATACTATGACCACAAACAAGATGTGCGATAACTCCGCCCACAAATGCATCGCCCGCTCCAATAGTATCCCCTTTGACTTCAATTGGTGGCACAGAATAACTTTGAACCACCACTTCTTCATTAGTGAGATATTTGGCCACAACTACAGCTTCTGAGCCCTGAGTAATGAAAACACATCTCTTGATATCAGTCCACAAGTGATCCGTTTGTTTAGACTTTTGTATTCTTGCGATTGTTTTAGCGATGAGTTCGATGTCCGATGACTTGACTCCAGTTAAGTGTCTGTAAAAAGTCTTCGCCTCATAACTGTTGGCAAAGAGTGCGTCCGTGAGAAGCATCAAATGCATCAACTCTTCAAAGTGTCGGTTCACCACATATGTGGCCGATAGGGAGAGGAAGAAGTTTTTATTCAGTTGTTCACTGATTCGGGCCAAAGACATGACAGTCTTTGACGAATGTGTGACGAAATATGATTCCGCGAAATATATTATAGATTTGTTCAGTGCTTTCCTCACAAGACTTGACTCAAGAAATTCTTGTGGCAATGCTTTAGAGGCTCCAATGTTTGCCATTAGTGTGCGATTCGTATCAGATGTGACCATTCCGGCCGACACTCCTGTTGGAAGACTTGGATGATAGTAGTAAAGGGTTCGTACTTTGGCTTCGAGAACCATCCGTTCCAATATCTGTCCCGTTCTGTCTTTTCCTATACATCCTATGAAATATATGGATTGGGGGCCCGTTTTGTCGGTCAATAGTTGCTGTGCTATACGAGCAGAGTTCTGAGCTGACCCTCCTTTCACAGTAAACACATAAAATATAATATAAACACATATAAAATAACCAAGCCATTAATGATTATAACAAAAATATACCTGGAGTAGTGATAACATCAGGTTTGGCTAACAGTTTATCAAAGATGGGTAACTGCCAGTCCTCTGCCTCACAATTGTCATCGACTTTGAGTTTATATTTTTCTAATAACTTTTGATCACATTTTGCCGAAATATCCAATAAAGTGTTGCCTAAAAACACTACACATTTGCTGTCAAATGAATTCATTGTAAAATTAGACGTTTTTATTAGAAAATAAAAATAGGTTTTCCTTACTCTTGGTTTTCATTCATAACTGTTTGGTTTTATTCAGTTTTTGATTTCATACGGAATGTTGTCTTTTCATTGAGTGAGGCTTTGTTTAAGTGATTTGACATCAAAGGAATGATTTGTTTGACAGATCAGAACCGTTCAGTTGTGGAGAGAAAATATATTCTGGGAAAGACTTCTTCCGACAACTGTTTTGAATAAAATTTATTTTAAAACACAATACGGTATTCGGAATGCGATCCAAAGTGAGATAAGGAATCGGTTCACTTGTTTTGCTAAATGTCTTAACACTGGAATGTCTTAAACTCGAAACCAAAAGTTATAGTCTTTGACAAAAAAATGTGAATAAATTGCAAACAAATTAGAAGAGAATAAACTTTGGTTAAGGAAAAAATGAAGTGATATTAAAGTGATAAACACTTCACAATTTCACGTCTATTAAGGCTTTTGTGATAAAAATAAATCTCAGATTCATTTGAAGCTTAACTTCTTTTAATCACTGAAATTATCAAAACATATGCCAAAAGTATTATTGATATTCGTTTCAAAGTTCTCTCTCTCTCTCTCTCTCTCTCTCTCTCATCCCCTCTCTCATCCCCTCTCTCTTAAAGAAACCATACTTTTGGCCAGTAGTGAGGACTGACTTTACATTTAATAGCTATTCAAGAGTTGATGCAATCAGAGCTAACTCTAAAGATAGGGTAAAAGGAAAAGGAGATGATTGCCATCTCTTTGAATGTTCGGAGAAAGCATTTGATATTAAACATCAAAATAGTGTAATAAATACGGTATTAGTTCTCAGTTTTTCATATTGTAGTCGAAAGAGAAAACTATTTCATTGATAGGAAAACAGTGAAAAGAAAAGTCAGTGTTTGAAAGAGAGACTCAAATATTGATCGGAAGGTCCAATAAAAGCAGTATTTGACCGAATAAATGGCTTTCAATTGTATTCTCTCCTCAGTGTTTGGCATTTCAATTGCGAGACGACTTCACATTTTTCCATCTTTTTCTCCCTTTCAGTTTCTCTCCATTTTTCACTAAAGCCTAGTCTCTAGTATTGAAATTTGTTTCGCTATTTCCCAGTCAGTCATAGAGCGCTTCACTACTATTATTGCTATTACTTCTATTCAACGACTCATGCCATCAAAAGCCACTCTTTTTTGTTATTCACAGTTATGTTATTGCCATATAGGAGTTGAGGCCTTTCCTCCCGACTACGAGTAGGACGAGTGCTGACAATAAAATAATAGTCAAAGCGATTATTGTCATTCGGTTTAATAACACTTTGAAAGTTAATATAAATGGGATTATAGTTTTTAAGCACTTTATATATACCCTTTGCACAAAACTACTTCTCTCTCTCTCTCTCTCTCTCCCCCCCCCTCTCTCTCTCTCTCTCTCTCTCTCTCTCTCTCTCTCTCTCTCTCATCCAGTAATGATTATGGCTTTTAATCGTATCAAATGTTTTCAGTGTTGTCGACGAAATATCCGAAACTAATTTCCAGACGTATTCGTAACAAATTTTCTGCGAGTTTTCAATTAAGTCATTAATTCTTTTCACTTGAGATCAATATAATTAAAATTTTTAATATATGGCTCACGAATTGCTCGCATTTTAAATGACTTTCCACTGATCGATATCAACACCAAAGTTGACAATTTGCAGATCAAAATCCGATGACTTATTTCACAGTATAAACGAGCATATTCTGCATTTTTCCATTGCATGATTGTCACATCAAACATTATTTCACCCCTCCTTTCAAGATGAGGATAAGAAAATAAAAATGAGCCCTCTCAAATTGTGTCATGCTTCTTAATTCTCAATATGTTTAGAGTAACACTAAATGATGGGCTGACCTGAGATTCCTGATGAGACTCAGCACAGGCCCAGCACACCGTTATATTAATGATAAGAATACTTGAAATTCATTTGACATTTTTCAAATCACAGAATGTATTTTGGTGAGACCCCCCTCTAAGCTTGGATGTTTAATAAATTGCCCAATGAATAAATGTATATTGAGACTCTCTATTTGAGAGTATGTTTTATAAATGAATTGATCACCATCAATTGAGTTTCTTAATCTTGCTATTTTATTAAAACAAAAAGATTAGGCATTTCAAATCTTAGGATACATGTGACGATACGAGGGAATACTATCAAGTGCATAAACTACTCTATATAAAAGATTTAAATAATCAGGTGTAATATTAGCTTGATTATCACAAGTTAGTTAAATATTCAATTGTAATATTTCCCTATTTGTCTATCATTTGAAGAAGGAATTGGGAAATCTGTGATAAACCCCAATATAGATTGAGATCCCAGAGTGAGAGGAGATGAGAGGCTTGACTTCTAACACATTTATTGCTGGATGATTGTGACCAATGATAACCGCAGTACAGATAGAAAAATAAAAGCAAAACATGAAATACTGTCTGTCAAGTGATGAGAGATAAGGCATGAAAAGAGAAAAACTAAAATTAATGATTAAATTGCTATCAAATTAAATAATTAACTAAAAATTTGATTTTAATTTTGTGCCTCTGATTCAGGTCTAGAAAATCCAGTGCAGGACTCGAGTAAAGATCTTTACTGGTTTTGAACATCACATTAATCATCAAAAATAGTCTCAAAACAGCAAAATATATCTTTAATTCTTGAGCTCGAGATCGGATGCGATGGTTATTATTCTCCGAGAGCTTAAAACATCGATAAAATCAAAGACCGAGAAAATCATTTTTAATGGATATAAATTGGACGGCAATAAGATATGGTATGCGATTTGGCTCACAGTCCATCCAACTAACGACTAGCGGAGCTCCACCGGCACAGCATAAGACAGCTTCATGTGATTAATGCCAGAATCGACGGCAGTTCTCTGCATAGAGACAGTTGTGAGTCAAACAAAATACAAGCAAAAAGTCGACACTTTCTCCAAATGGCAATAAGTTTGCAAAACAGAAAATAAGCTGAAATCGAGTCAAAACGTGAAACAAACAAAATGTAAATAAAAGACAACAAAATTAATGCAACAAAAAGTCTCGAGACTTGAGATTCTCTCTTTCAAACACATTAATTATGGCGTGACTTAAGACTGAAATAAACTCTCAAATATTTATCATTTATTTCTATTTCGTTGTTATTCAACAAACTGTGCGATAATTTTTTCATTCAATTATACAATTAATTTGATTCAAAATTAGACAAACTTTGCGAATGAAAAATACTCAGCTCTCAAATAGACAAGGAATCAGTGAATCTACAGAATAGCATTCAGAGCGCTCACACCCTCACTATTGCCATGTCTCCCAAACGCAGGAATGCCTGTGCGTTGCCATTGAAACGGAACTCTATTTTGCATTATTCTGAGCGGAAAAGAGCCAAAAATTGGTTTGTTTTTTGCCAAAACACAATACATCCCTCGCAATCACTAATGTATAATCACAAAAGACACTGATCTACATATGCTGTGCGCTGTTTGTAACACTTATTCTGAGCTCAAAATTATATTGAAATTAAAAAAGAACCAAATTTTGCTGAGAACTCAGTTTTTGTGAGAAATTCCTAAGATTTTACAAATTCATGTACACATCGAGAGAAGTGTCGATGATTTGACGACCATTTAATCTGTTAACACCACTTCATTTGACGAACATGAGCTAAATAAGCTAGATCATTCTTCAATTTTACATATCATAAGCAAATGCAGAATTGATTTAACCAGCAATCAATTCTTTGTGATGCAAATAATTTGTTGAGCTTACCATGATCAGCTTTGCATTATATAAGTTTTCTAGTGTATTTGTTGCTACCTGTTCAAATTATTGACTTCATAAAGACTAATTAAAATCAATAATGTTAGTTTTTGGGAAAGAACTAAATCAATTGTTAAGCTGGTTAAATCATTTGGTTACTTGACAGGAGAATTTAGCTCATGTTCTGAATTTTGGCTAAGAACATTCTAGGTTAATTGAAAATATTTAAGATTGTATTATTTTGATGATTTCTTTATCGCAAAATCGGTTTGTAGTTGAAAGTAAGAGACGGCAAACTCTTAAACACCAAGATCACTTAAAAGCTTGACTACACAGACATAATGTCAAAGATTCACCTTGTTTACACGCATATAATACGTATGAATAGCGGAGGGCATATATTTTATCCTATTTATGTTTCAATTTGATAAATGCTTAGGAAATGTCATTTTAATCAAGAGCTGACTTTTATTGTTGAGTTGTGTGTGTGTGCTATCAGTCCTATCTTATGCTCATCTATTGATTACATGTTTTGCTCATTCATATCAAATTGATATCAAATTAATTTCAAAATAGTTTACAAACATTCAAATCTAAAATATGTGTGCATTTTCTTAATTATCACTTCATCTATTGTAATAATTGTAATAAAATTAACCTAGAACTGTACATTTTATCCGTTTTGTTATACAATAACGCTTTAATTTAAATCTAAAGTTATTAAACTACATTGATCATTCATTTTTCAAAATATTTATATGTGAATAATAGTAAATAAAATTTATTTATTGTATGAGATTTCGATCAAATATTAATTCATTTACTTAAATAGAGCATGATCAAATTTATGGATGAAGAGCAAAATCGGCAAATTATAATTATAAAATCAAAGAGGAGCTTGTCAAATTTAGTGTCACTGTTCTCTCATCAATTATAATTCAATGCACTCTTTTGGCACAAAATTTGGTCCATTCCTTGATTTTGTGATAAAATGAGTAAAAACTTCATTAAATTTTACATTAATTCAACCGAATTGTAGATTATATTCCAAATTCAGGGTAACCCAGGGTAGCCCAAAATTCCCATGTTGAAATTCTCCTGATAAAGGAAATATTATAGTCTCTGATAGATATTAAATCAATTGTAGTTTTGAGCAAAATCTGCCTGATCTTGTGAAAGAGCTTGGTTAACTCTGTTTATAGAAATATGGTTTCAATTAAATTCTGAATATTAATAGTTTTGAGTCAAATAACGAAACATTGAGAATAAATTGCAAGAAAACTTGATATCATAAACTATAAACCGGGAGAATTTGGTTGGAGAGGAGATATGATTAATAATTTTAATAATTGAATTAATAATTTTACACAAAAAGATGTGCAAAGACATGGATAATATAAAACATCTGTTTCTAGGTTTAAATAATGGTGAATTCATTAAATGGTTTGCCTGGTTGCAATCAATTGAGCGTAAAATTGAATGAATGAATTAAACCGATCCAAGCCATGGATGGATAGGCCATCGAAACTAATGCAATACATATGAAAATTATTGTGCGATTATTGTGATTAGTGCACGTGTGCGCTGTCTCTCTCTTCAAATACCCAAGGGGGTCACCCGATTATCCCTCTTCATATTATACATTTTGGGTATTCTTATATTAGTTAAATATTTAAGATTATATTTTCCAAATGATACTAGGTCTGTCAATAAGATTTTAGCAAAATTCTGAAATGACATATTTGGACAAAAAGCTTGGGCATCCCCTATAGTTGAATAGCAGTGCCGTCAACATTGGATATACTGGCAAATAGTGGGTTCAATATTACATCTGAATTATTATACGGTTCTCTTGTCTTTCACTCATCGCTCTCTTCATGAAAATATTTGCTAATATTAGACCGAAGTTCGTCACAACACGTGCGCCTTAACGCTATAATTGTATTGTATAAGAGCCTACCCCTCCACAACCGGGTGCTCTACCAAATCTACTAAAACTCCTCTTTCAATAACAATTCAGAGGCCAAGCAATTGATGCAATAATTTTCTGGACAATCGATTTTGTTGTGTTCACTGATCGACGGATAATCTCAATAATATCGTGTTTTTACTTTCATAATACTCTCCCTCATCCACCTCTCCTTCCGATGCCTGTGCTCTATGGCTGTGCTTTCACTTTATGTGATAATATTGAAGTCACACTCACTCTCTAAACGCCCTTAATTTCTATTCATGAGATGCATTCGCGAGCGTCAAAAAGGGTGACCCACTCTTCACTAATTCTTCTCAATTGCACATTAAATCAAATTCTTTTCACATGAGGCCTAGGAAAAATAAGCTTACTGTAACCTGGATCACATAAGGTTGAAATGAGATTCCCTTAACCATACAAAATTAACCTGCTCAAAAGCAATTAAACAAAAAATATTACTTCTGATTAACTGGAATAATAAGTTGGTCACCCTGCCCTGATATGCAATGCCCGAAAAATGATCGGAGAAAATTATGCAAAAAATATAATTAATCACTTTATTCATTCATATATCCATTGATTCGGACAGAAAGCCAAACACTTATCACTGGAAAGGCTATTGAGTGTAAAGTTTAGAAAAAGGATTTCACTGTAAATATCATTATTTTTGAGCGACAATTAATTTAATGAAATAAATTTTCCCTTTACTGGTCTACACTTCTCTTGGATCGCAATTTCGTTAATTTATTACTCTTTTCCTCTTTTTGGCAAATATTTTGTGTGACATTCAGATTGTATTTACTCTAATATATGAAAGAAAATTATTACTCAAATAAATAGTGAATTTCACACAATATTGGCGTCCATTCATTGAAGCTTTTCTTCACATTCAACGCTCCTATCATTTGATAACTCAAATGGTTTAATAAATTTAAACGATTATTACAATAATAACTATTAAGACCAGGAAATAAATACTTGTATTCAATGGAAGATATAAAATATTATTTCATTTGAAGAAAGCATTTATTCCCAAAAGTCATAAAATTTAAGCAAAGAAAACAAAAAGAGAAGAAAATCTATAATATTATTGAATATTAGAATCATATTTAAGTTTCGCGAAGAAAAAGAAAGAAAATAATCCAAGGATTCGTCAAATATTAAAAGAAACTCGTCTTTGGCGGACACCAGATACTAATCAGTAAATATTTCTTGATTTGATGACAACACCACAAAAACAAGTGAAACAAAATTAATCTTTGAAGTGGAAGACTATATCAAAGAGAAATCGCCGATAAATTAGTGGAAAATTAAATACAAAAGTATTACTTCACAAAAATAAGAAGAATACTCTTAAGTTACCAGTTTATCTTATTACAGGATTAGGGGTCACCACCAGATTGTTTCAACTAGATAATCAATATTGCCATTATATTGAATCGTGATTAAAATATTGATCATGATAAAACCTATTGAATAACAAGATAGTATTTCAATAATCAATCGACAATTTTAAATGATCATTTATGGATTTCAGATTTGATTCATTGAAATTTAATAATGAGCTTGTAAGCTTCAAATTAATGCACATTAGATGTAATTGAAAAAGCTCCAGGCTAATATTAATAAGTGCACCCTTAAGAATATATGAAATAAACATGGTAAAATTAATATTTTTTAAAATGGTATTTGAAAATTGTGCCTGGGTATATCTAAACATCAAGCAATTCCCGAATGAGAGCAAATGTCCCATTTTTGCACTACGATAAGCGGTGCAATGAGTTGTCCTTTAAATGCGATATCATTAGAGATTAGGAATATTTAGTTTCTCCGATCATATAAATAGTGAGCGAAAAACGGTTTGTATTTCGAGTATCACATAATTGGCTCAAAAGTCGACTTAATTTTATTTTACAAACGACTCACTATTACTACGATTTGGATATAAATAAATTTGAATTTTTTTAGTGAGAAGTCAGAGCAGACTTGTCGGCAGTATTTCAGTGGCTTCGGAACTGCTGTTATTGTTGTTGTTGTGGATTAAGATCTGCATAACTGATCATAAGAGGACCGGTAGAAGTGCGGTGAAGATGTAATGGAAGTTCACCACCACTTAGCTCTCATGTCAAAAGTCCACTCATCTCTAAGTTTCTCTCATTTTCTTCGACTATGGCTTACAAACAGAGGGAATGATCGCATGAAATAGTGTGCCGACAGTCAAAAGTGACAGTTTGTATGCCCTCTCAAGCGCTCAATATTTTATTAGAATATTTTCTTCACTGCAGTGACGCTCACAACCAATTAGAGCCGATTGTATCGCAAATATTATAACCGCAGGAAATATTGATAATAAATTCTACTCTATTTTAGTGGACAGCCGTCCGATCAACTGATATGACGGTCGATGAGGCATATCTTTTGCTAAACTTTTTTGCCTGTAGTGGAGGGGAGATTAAGTAGAACTACTGTAAGCAAGCTAGGGCCTCTTTCCAAACAGTATCCCAACGCTATGGTGCTGTCATCTCGTTTGGCACACAACAGATTCGCTCATCTATTCTCCCAATTGATTCCATGTCTTAACGGCAGATCTCACGACAAACACTTTGGATCAAACGAAGTGATTTAAGATTAACAAAACCATTCAATATTCTCTACTTTTCATCAAGTATTGACTTTTTATCACCAGAATAAATAATATAATACTATTAATGGTGAAAAATTAGCAAGTATAGCTTTCATTAAATGAATGTACTCACAATTGGTTTAAGTCAGTTCCTTTTTGGTTTTCTTCATAATTTGGTTCTTTGCACTGAATTAGGACTAACTGTAAT
>JAQIWF010001198.1:0-13005 GCA_034694965.1 Ceratozetes gracilis | reverse complement strand
AATCATAAATTATACAATACGGGTTTTTTCAAAAATCAGTAAATTCACTTGTAGAATTTAATATGAAAGTAGAGTTATATTTTTGGCTCTTTTTGACAGTCAATTCTGGTAAAAATGTATCACCCATGCCTTTTTAAACTTCGATTAAAAATCACCAGGTTTAATTTAAATTATGAATTTTTTTATTTAGAGCTCTAAATAATTATAATTTAATTTCACATATTTAAAATCTCAAAATTATTTCCCGAAGTGGTTAAGGCTCCATCATTATCATCCCATCCAATATAATAGTGAAAAATGACAAGAATTAACATTGTTTTTATAGCCCATTCTCGCAAAGAAGAGACGGCCAGTCAGGTGCTATCACTAAGGAATTCATTAGAATATTCTTTGAGATTCTTAATAACAAAACAAAACTATGTCCTAAAAGAAAAATTTGCTTTTTACTTGCTTATTACTATAAACTCTTGCAATCATAAACGGACATCAGGTTCTGTATAAAATTGAAAGGTCTTCACCAGAGTTACCAAAATTTTGGGTTTTTCTAAGTTTTTTTTTAAAATTTTTACCCCAAAATCTCGAAAAATTACAAATCCGATGAGTTTTGAAGGATCCCCTGACCTTTGCCCCAAAATTTTCCCAGAAACCCCTCCCCTGACTCCACTAAAGTGACCGAATTTGACCTACCATTGTCTTGATCATGATTACTGATAAGTTTTAGATACAATTTATGTACTAAATGAGCGGTAATTCTCCTGTTATACTAAAACTATGCATAGATTTTAAGTGATTTATAGTATTATCAGGTTATACAGAAAGTCTTAAACCCAGGGCAAATGGTTAGAGATAGAATGTAAATGCGCCCGATACTTTGTTGTGCAACTATCGAATAGCTTAACCTGTAATTTGCCTACAATTATCTCATTTGTTCCAAGAGTTACAGCCATTATAAGAAGTGATAAGAAGTATTACCATTAAAGAGATATTTAAGACTTTCTGTATGACCTGATATTTAGTTGTTTAGTATATAACTTAAAACTGATTAAACAAAGAATTTATTTAAAACTAAAATTTGCTGCTTAATAACGATTGTGTCCAAAATATTAAGTGAAAGCACAATCAAAATGTAGGTTTTTGTTCAAAAAAAAGTTATGTTTGGAAACGAAGAGAATTCAAATAATTGATATATTTTTGTAATAATACACAAAAGGCGAGAAAATTAACAAAACAAAAGGGAATTAATAAATATTCAATTATTATCTGACCAGACATAGCATTGTGGCTAAAGTTAGCGATTAATTAATGTTAAAACACAGAACACCTCTTGATTTAGGAGTGGACAGAATGACGGCGCTCTTCCCATATATTCGTATCACAAAAATAATTTGTTTGACAAATACTTCTGATATAATCACAAAAGTTATATATTTTAATCAATTAGTTCTCATCACTGACCGAATGTCTTGAGAAGAATATGTCAATCAAATTATACAATCAATTCAAAGAACTATAGAAAGAGGTCTCAATTAACTCATATCCATTTGATTGCATTAAACTATAAGAGGTTATCCTATAGGAAGGGGTGTTCTGTTGAGTAATCGACAAATTATAATACATATAAACAATTATATTAATTACAATTTGTTGGCAAAGAAGTGTTGACTTAATATAAGGAGAATTTGGTTTTAATCATATGAATCATAAGTTATTTTATGCGAAACTAAACTATACATAAAGTGAGAGAAAAATATAGTTTTCAGACATAACTGACAGGCATTTCAATCAACTTTCACAACACTGTATATCTTCCGGACGAACCAAAAACAAGCAAAGAAACCAACGGTTCCGCTGAGTAAGAAGAATAGGAATACCATAATCAGGGTATAACCGAAGTAGAGGAGCGTCGATATGGTGCCGGTTATCGTCAATTTAGTCATAAAGTAATGAACGCAATACACAAACAAATAGAAAGCAGTGAAACCACTCGTCAGAAATGAACGCCACCTGAAAAACAATCAATTATTACATTTTCAAGAATACAATCTCTGGTCAAAGAGAAGACAACACTTACCACCAGTGATAGTCTTCGGCGCACAGATGGAAATAGCAGAGAAGGACTGTAGTCTCACTACAGGTGATGACCAAAATAGTGAAGACCAGAAACAAGAAGCCAAACATATAATACATTTGATTGGACCAAATGCTGTTCAAAATGAAGAATAATTGGATGAAAATACAACCGAATGGCAAAATGCCTCCCATTATGATCCCCGGCATTGGTTGGGTGTAAACTGATTGCTCAGGGATTTGGCGCGGAATCTGATTAGTGCGGACCGGGTGCTCAATAGTCCGCTTCTTGAAGCCGAAATAGGCGCCAACGAATGTGAGGGGAAGCGATACTCCCAACCAAAGAGCCAGTAATGCAATGAGAGTCGTGAACGGAATGGCGGCTGAACTGCCCTTTGCCCACAACAACAGATTCATGACAAAGAACAGGGAGAAGACCACTCCCGGACAGAACAGCGAAGTCAAGAGAACATTCAGTTTCCACTTATAACCACCAAATGCTTTGTAAATACGGGCCGACACGTAACCGGCGGGAGTTCCCAGACATACAAACAAGACGAGAGCACAGGTCATAAGAGCTCCTCTATTGGCTGGAGATAAGAATCCCAAACACGCGAAGAAGAGTGTGATGACAGTCATACACAACACTTGGACACCACTCCCCAGAAAGACTGACAAAAGCATTGAGCGTTGAGGGGGTCTGAAGACGTCTCCGTGAACTAACTTCCACCCAAACTCTTCCTGAGCGTCGTCTTCACTGTCCATCTGATTATAACGAGCGATATCTTTGTGAAGAGTCCTCAACAGAATCATTGCTACCATTCCTGTCAGGAATAATACGATAACCAAAGAGTTAAGGATTGAAAACCATTGGATATTCGTGTGCGGCATAGACTCGAGGATGTAGTCCCAACGGGAGGACCACTTTATTGTGTTGTCTCGACTGAAATAAATCGAATACGAGTAGTAAATATCGATTTTGTCTTTTTTAGTCAGTTTTCCCGGGATTTCCATCGGAGGTAAACCAGTGAAGCAGTCACTCGCCTGAAGGTTAGGTTTCTTCTCGTGTTTTATACTTCTGGGAACCACTTTGACGGCAATAATACGGCCCCCTTTCTCACCGAAGCCCACCCCCCAGGCCTCGTTCTCTCCACTGTGGTATGTGATAGTGATGTCCACGTGATTGAACAGATAGAAAGTGTCCGCCTTATTGTAGAGCACATTCATAACACAGGCGTCTTTGGCCGTACCCTGACTGTCCACATAACAGCCCATAGGAAAGCCAACCGAACAGTATTGTTGGTCGCCTTCGACGGGATAACACCACGTGACCGGCATATTGTCCACAATCCAGTGGTGCTGATAGTTCTTAAGCATACCCTTCATAAGGCCATTGAGACGCTCGACATCTGTCTTAGAGCTCATGTCATAACTCTTTTTGCAAAGAGGTTTACATTCTTCAGGTCTTAAGAAGGATATATTGTAAGGCGAAGAGCGGATCCGTTCCCCGAAGACCACTTGACCCAAGTTCTCGACGGGAGAGTCTGACCAGTCGTCCGCCTGACAGAAGTCAAAGTGTGAGTATTCGTAGGGAATGACTGACTCTTCGCTATCCAATCGATTCACATATAATCTGACGTTTGATTTACACGTTTCGGTGGTCTTCTCGTCTTCACAAAAGTTAACCGGAGCCAAACCCGGCAAATAAAAGCCATTGACACACAATAC
This sequence comes from Ceratozetes gracilis, assembly GCA_034694965.1. Taxonomy (NCBI): domain Eukaryota; kingdom Metazoa; phylum Arthropoda; class Arachnida; order Sarcoptiformes; family Ceratozetidae; genus Ceratozetes; species Ceratozetes gracilis. The sequence goes on along the minus strand of JAQIWF010001198.1, from coordinate 9,210 downwards.
CAGTGACAACATCACTACAAACAAGGAGTGCCACCGATGGACACTCTGACCACAAATATTGCTCACATATGAAGTCATTTTGAATTTATTTAACTCTTGTTTATAATATCGATGTTTTGATATTCAACTCAAATGACAATTAAAGCTAAGGTTTGCCTCAATTGGAGTCACACTATATTACAAACATATATTCATTTAAACTATTATTAAATCAATGGTTAAGAGAGAAAACATTAATCATTCAATTGATTCCAACTCATAGTCTGACTCTGCGTTCAATGATAAGAGAAATACAGTTAAAGCCGTTTATTAGATCCTATTTCACAGCTTTGAGTCAATGCATACAACACTGCAGTTCACGAATTCAGATGTCTCTCATTTCCACTATTGTTTCACAATTTGAATGAACTTGATATTTTAATACCCATTACAACATTTTAAATATTATCATTATAAACATATTGTTATGAAAACATTGAAATTATATTCAGAGTTGCTTTTGATAGACATTCACTTCAATTTGAATTAATTTTTGTCAAAATTTTACTAAAGCTTTAAATGCAATCATTTTGAAACTACTTTCGGGACTTTATCCCATGGTGGTCTTCATCATGGTCATATGATGATGATCAACATGAAGTAGCTCAATTTCACTTTCCACGCTCAAAACAATACCCTCGTCTAATACTATTAAGGCCAATTTATCAGAATTAACACATCTAACTAATTTAAGTAACTATCCAATTAATTATTGCTAATAGAGTACAGATATTAACACAAAAGTGTGTTTGTAATTGAGTGAGCTTACTAAATGTAACTTCTAATCAATGATTAACATATTTAAAGCTGAGTAAATGTCAAAAACATTTAACACTTTGTGAAAAGGCAAAAGTGAATGTTGAGATGATAAGAATTTACATTTAGTAATCTTACTCAATTAAAAACACTTTTGTGTTAATATCTGTACCTTGCTATTTTTTCTAAAATACTAATTCACTATAGTAACTGCGATCCATTATTCTAACTTTACCTAGCCATTTGAAGTAAGTAGATACCAAGGATGTTCAAGGTCCTAGGCTCTAGATGGAATTTTCAAAATGTTTCTAGAGGAGATGGTGTTGTAATGAAGGCAGAAAAAGACGCGTAAAATAACAAGTCTGAGACTACTCCCAATCGGAATAATTAATAATTAGAATTTTTAATGTAATTATTTGAATAGAATGACAAAAAAGGGAGTGTTCTATGAGTTAGTACTCAAATAGTTTGAATCAATGCTTAGCACAGGAGGGTATCTCTCACTCTTGAAGAAGAAGACTCTCAATCAGGGATAACAAGAAGGGAGGGATGGAGGGGGGCTAACAACATCTTGTTATAAGTTGATGACTATCGGGTGGTGACTAATATAGTGCGTCTCACTATAAACCGGTTTTAATAAGATAGCAAAATTTGTCAAAAATGACCAGAGATCTCGGAAAATACGGCGTAATACGGTATATTCAGATAATTTCTATTAATTGACAGGTGTATGTGACCCTGGTTATCACACCCTTTACTAATATATTAAGGGATTTGTTTAAAATAGCCTTTGATTATAACATAATCGATAGAATCAATTGAGTCACTCATTTGAACTTTTTTATTAATTTTAAATATAATTAATTTCATATCTTTTAACGATTTTAAAGCAAAAGGCAAAAATGGTTTGGACTGAGTTTGGCGTCACTTCAACTCACTTTGCAATCGGGAGGAGTGAATCGTAAGAGAGTGTCCAAAACAACTCTTGCCATATATGCCGACGTCTCACTCTTAGGCTCGCAATAGAAGGCCTCGATTGTGACCATCTCTTGTCTATCAATCTTATATCTATTGACAGCCCCTGTAATCAACTATAACTCAAATATTAATTACCAAATAATAAATGATTTCAATTCAAGTTTTTTTGGAGTCATAAAGTGTCGACTCATTTGTTGCTAAATTATTTCAAGCGGACAAAAGTTATCAAGATTGTAGTGGAAATTTGTCAAATAAAAACTAGATTATATATTTGCCACTTTTATCTCAAACAAAATGAATGGTCAAATGGTACAAACCTTATCCAAGTCGACGGGAGTAATATCTTGAAAAATAAGCTCTGGGTTGCGTTCCAAAATGACGTGGATTATCATTAAAAGCTGTAAGAAAAATGTATTTCTAATGTAATCTATTGTAATAAAGACTCACTTCTATGACAATCTGTCGATATTCCGGAGCAGATATTTGTGACAATAGGTTCTCTACTTTTGTAAGGAAGTTGAGTTCGTGCTGACCCATCAAAGTGATAGTGGGTCCAGAAGCCAAGTGCTGACCAGTCACTGATATACCAGCGGGAGTTCGACCTAAGATGTCCCAAACCTTATCATAAAATTTTTTGGGGACTCGACATAACGATCCTTCGATAAGTCGGCGCTCTCTGGGCTCGAGATTGGTGTCTGTCAACACTTTATAAAGAAGACGTCTGACCTGACTCGGAGCCAATGACTCCAATTTGGGATGTCTTTCGTCTTTGAAACTTAAGTAGTATTTCATGGCCTCAACAAAAGAGCCGATTCTTATTTTGAGGATTCCGTCAAATAAGTGGGGAGTCGTGGATATGAGTCGACCCACATATAAAATGATCTCTTGTTGGAGGACTGCATCGTAGGGTTCGCTAATCACTTCATATAGCAATTGGTGTATCTCTTTGGGTGTGCGCGGGTGGTCTATAGCAGTCTCTTTCTGACCATAAGAGCCAACTGTTAACTGTTTTCCACTCACGAGAATAGAAGTGATATACGGAGAGATAGAGTCCACCAGTTTTCGCGAAATAGAGGCACAATATCTCACGACAGACCAATGCCTTAACGCTCCGGCCTGTCTCGATAGCCTTTCCAAACGGTCTTTGACTGTCATTCCCTCAGGTAAAACATAGTTATGGCCCTCTCGAGTTACAAGAATGGCCAACAATTGACTCTGAGCGTGAAGAGTGTCACATGACTTCAGAGCATCAATTATATCAGGCCAGGTGGGTCTGTGCTCATACATGGCTTGAAAATCTATTTCCATCGGCTCGTTGTATACCAGAGCTTTTGGTATATCAGTGAGAGATTGATAACCGATTCCTATGGTGTGCTCCAATTGATGGAAAGTCTCAAATTTTGGAAGTTCTTCCGATTGCAATAAGTGGAGGAAATCCAAGTGTTCGAAACACGAAGAACTTATCAGATTCTGAAGGCGACCCGTTTTGATCTTAAGCCCTGACTGGAGATAACCTTTTTTGAACTCAACTAATAAGTCAAGCATTTCTTTGAAGTTAACGTCCCGTAAGTGCTCTTCTCTTATTAAAATGCAAACCGTTGGCCGTCCAGACATTCGCCAATATCTGCCCACAAAATGCAACTCATTCTTAATATCATCGATAAGAAGAGCCATGTCATGGGACAGGTAGAAGTCCGACACTTCAAATATCAAAGGATAACAAAGTACTGTTTGACCGCAAATTCGGTATAGTTTACTCGTCCCCAAAGCACCGATAGGTCGCGCGGGTCTTCCCTTTAAACCTAATTTAATATTTATACCCAAGAGTTCATATATTTTGACCAATTGTGAGGGTGGCCATATCTGGACAGGTTCAACCTCTAGAGGTGTCTGTGTTTGTATTCCATAAGTGGCCTGCAGTCAAATCGTGTAAATAATATGAGTAAACACTTGACTTTCATACCATCATTGCCTGTAAGCGCATAGACTCTGCTATGAGGACCACCTGTACTACCAAATCACTGGCTGTTCCCTATCAGACATAAATTGCTTAAAACTTAATGCAATGAATGGTTGATGAAAGCGGGACAACAAGAGTTCAATTAAGTGATTACTCACGTATTTCGATCCCTTTTATCCCAATTATGGAAAGAAATGTCAGAGAAATACACAACAAATTAGCGAATCATTGAATACAAATGAAAGCAAAACAGAGATTCCTTCCAATCACTAAAATTAAGCTCTTCTTACCTGAAAAACTGAGTAACGGCCAGACTTTCGGGAACGATCATAGCTCGGCATATAACGTCTTATTGGATCCAGCTCACTCGACTGCAATAGGCCTTCCGATAAAAGTTGAGTAATGATGAGCACCGCCTGTCCCATAAGGTAGAGAACCGAACTGTCACTTCCTTCCTGACTCGCTATTCTAGGTGTAGATCCTGGTTCTGACTTTTCTGCATCAATATATTCAGGCGGAACCTTAGCACAGATGCAACAAATTACTAATACATTCAAATTTGGTTCAATTAATACATAATAGTATTTTGGGATCAAATAGTCTCCAGTCGTTAAATCTTTTCGCAGAAGTTTTTCAAATAATAGGCTCTGATATTCGCGGACCTGTTCTTCGAGATTCTTGAAAACGCCATCAATTATAAGAAAGCAACAAAATAGAGGCCAATCACACTCTATATTCTCGAATTGCTTCGTCTCTGAGTTTCGGAGTAAATAATCTGAAAATAAGTTGAAATTAAGCACTCATTTAATTAATTGCGAATTCAATTGAAACCTCTTTTTTCGAGAACAGTTCCGTAACCGTCTCTTATATATCTCTTGAATCCATAGGGAGTTCTCAATCGATTAATAATCTTCTCTTTAGTCGAGGAATAAAGGAGGGAATCGTGTGTTGCAAAACAGGGCCAACTGATTGTAGGCAACAAACCTGTTTAGAGACAATAGTTAGCAATGGTTTGTCAATAAAGTGCTTAATTACTGGCGTCGGTGTTCTTCGAACTCGACTCTCGAGGAAGAAGTGTTTCGAAAATACTACGATTCCTGGAGTGGGCGTCAATGTCAACATAAATGACACTCCAAGCGGCGCCCTTATCACCAAAGAGGTTACAACCATTGATTGCTTCGAGAGCAGACTTAGCCATTCCAATAGAGGATGCATTGATCTCAGGGGTACCGGTATTATATTTACTACCCCTCTCCCACATACCATAGTCTGGTGTTCGATAAGCTCTTTCTACATAATAGACCAGATTTTGAACAAACTGGACCTCATCCATAGTATAGATTATTTGAAGTCCGGAAGCGATCATTTGTACCAGGAACAATAAATATAGACTGACCACATCTATCTGTAAGTGACCGTACAGTTCATCGTTCAACGAAAGGCCTGTATTTAGATTGACTTTCGAGTGAAGCGCATGTTTTGGGCACTGATTAGTCTTAAAGGGTTCCACTTTGTCTTTGGATTGTCTCATCCACACAAAGAGTATTCCTCGCATACACTTAACAGCGCTCTGACCCAACTCATGCCCTTTGCCTCTATCGTCGTCTATTCTTTTGGAATAGGCCTGGAATAGGGCCCAAATGGCACAACAGATATACATCGAGTCCCTTATATGCGCTTCTTTGGTATTACACGAAAGACTTGGGAACAATCCGGTGGTGGGGCTCTGATACCGGAGTAATTGACGCTTAACTGCAACAAACGATTGACTTAATCTTTGCCACAATTATGATGTCATTACAAACCCTGTCCATAGAATTGGTCCAATCGTTTAATGTGTTCAATATTTTCATTTGATTTAAGCGCTTCCGCCAACTCATTGTCCAAAGAAGTACTCATTTTAGGCTTTGGATACATTTTTTGACTTTAGATTAAATCTTTTGAAATAAAACAACAAATGATTGCATTTTTAGATCTATTTTTAGTCTCTCAGCGATCGTCTCTTGTGTTGAATGTCTGCTATAATTAGATAATCAAATATTTATGAATAGAATTATCTGTGATAATCAAACATCGTGGTCAAATGTCAGGGTTATTTCACTAACTTACAGGAACCTAAACATTGGGAGTAAATTACGTTTACCAATAAATCAAGTAGCGTATTTGATTATCTTTCATAGGGAAGAATATTTGCGGATACCTCACTGAGGTCCAAGATTTTTGGCAAAAACCCCCTGAGGTTTGAAAATTATAAAATTCTAGCATATATGGACTAGCACTAGGTCTGTCAAGGTTTTGTAAAAAACTTAGCCATCCCCCCTTTGAGTTAAAAGTTGGATGGCTATCACTGATTTAGCATTTGATGTTGATACAAACCAAATATGAATTATATGCAAACTTGATTGTTCATTCCATTTTATCGTACATTTAATAAGGGATGAAAATATGTACTCAAAAATTCAATGACTCAGTATAACATGGTACTCAATGTGGGAGAATTTGCAATTTTAGAACCATGCAATAAAAGTACGAACAACTAATAAGGGGGCTTAGCCTTGCGTATTCCTGTACAGATCCTGAGGAAAAGCCATTTCTAGTCATTTCTCTATTTATCAGATCTACCCTTACGTCTCATCCTTTTCAAAAAATACAAAGTTTTAATATTTTGTGAGTTTTAGTCACTTTTAGATCTGATAACTCAGTGATAAGTAATGAGATATGAGTAGAGTTGAAGTATGGCTTTCCTACAAGATCTATACACATTACAGTGCATCTTGCTTAAGAATTTCTTACAATCCAGTGTTTATTGAAGATGTGATCAATTTACACTATGCTGGAAGTTAAAACTCCGTATTGAATGTCCGCTCAAGATAACGAGGGTAATAGAACTGTGACCTCCCCCACATTGAAGTCCATATTAAATTGAGTAACATAATAAGTGATCACTTGAATCTCTACTCTTGTACATTATAGTACGATATTAAAGAATGCTTCTAATACCATGACTACTCAATTGTATCAAGTTTGTTTGTGCACCAAATATGAACCAACAATAATGCTCTTAGACAAATTTCATATTTAGTGTGCAAACAAACTTGATACAATTGAGTAGTCATGGTATTAGAAACATTCTTTAATATCGTACTATAATGTACAAGAGTAGAGATTCAAGAAATCACTCATTATTTTATTCAAATTAATATGGACTTCAATGTGGGGGAGGTCAGAGTTCTATTACCCTCGTTATCTTGATGGGACATTCCATACGGAGTTTTAACTTACCTCATATTGTATAACCAGGTTTGCATCCATGAATGTAGATGTAATTCTAGAGAATTGAAGTTTGTACTTGTTGAAACAAATGATATCAACAAAATAATCTAATTAGATTTATCAACATAATAAATAATCAGGGTTATTCATAATACGCAAGTAACTAATTTTAATTCATCTTTTTAGTGAATATTATTCAAAAATAAAACTAATAAATTTGAATCTAGGTGAATGTTGTTCTAAATAAAATTTGTAATTAAAAACTCTCTAACAAAATAGCTTTAAGCGAGTTAATGTAATGATCTTGGTGATTCCCAAAACAATGTAATTCAAACCCTTGAAAGCATAAATTCAGACATTAATGAGACGTAAATAATATCATAAAATACTGTAGTTTTGAATCAATTTATTTTCAAACAAAGGATTGAACGCATGTTTTACAACAAGTTGTAAAATCAGACATTCTTTGCAGGTTTCAAAGTGATAGACAATCTGTAAACAAGTCATGTCACTCGGCTATAATGTGGACCAATTTGTGGGTCTGAATGAAGAGGAAGAGCAGGACTTCATGTGTAGTATATGTCATGGAGTGCTCCGATCACCAGTTGTCACACAATGTTGTGAACAAATGTTTTGCAAGACATGTATTGAGGAGTGGCTCAAGACTAGTAGAACCTGTCCCACTGACCGCAAAACATTGACCAAAGAGGATTTGACTAAACCACCCAGGTATCAATGTTAAACTCAACTCATTTTTATCAATTTTCTGCTCAGATTTGTTATCAACAAATTGGGGCAATTGAAGATCAAATGTGAATTTGAAACGAGAGGCTGTGCTGTAGTGGTGTCACTCAAAGACCTGGCTCAACACCTGGAGACTTGTCTTTACAGGGATATGGGATGCGATAAGTGTTCGCTTAAAAGACAGGAATTCATTGAAGAACTGATTAAAACAAATGAAAAATCAAAGGAAGAGCTCAAACGACTGGAGACAGAGAGGGATAACTTACTCCAAACCATACAGAAGATGACAGAAGAATTGGATGCCATCGACCCTATCCTTGGAGTAAAATATATTTACAATTTAATTTAGGGATGCGCAAGGGGGTCTAGCCGAAATTCCCCTAGGATTTTTCCCAAAAATCTTTTACCTAAATTTTACCTAAATCCCCCAATAATAGATTGACCTTGAACATCCCAAATTCAATTATTTTCAACAATTTTTTACTTATTGATAGCCGGCAGACAAACGAGTGTTTAAAGCCTGGAAACAGAATACCTTTGGATTGGAGGTAAGTTGTCCTCACACAAAACTTGCATGTTAAGAGCTAAGGTTTTACCCTTATTGCACCAAGATCAATGAATGGCAGATCATTCAGAATGCTAGAAAACATTTGGCTATAAATGATCCGATAATCAATGAGTCAAAGATGTGTCCAGAAATGAGGCAAACAATTGTGGATTTGGTTAGAAAAGAGCTCTTCGAAGAGCAGTCTGTCTTCAATATCTGCAAAAACGTGGTTCAGGTGCTGGACATGGAGTACGGCAACAGTTGGCAGTGTTTGGCCGACTATGACTGCAGTTCAATGGCGTACTTCACGTATGAAACGGGATTTTTGATTAAATTGAAGTTCGAGTTATTGCAGTTCAAGATTTTTAAAGCATTCAATGTATGGGAAATTGTAAAAATTATTTTAAAGGTGATTTACTAAATTTGCTCTTGCTACTTTAGTCAGATGAACAGAATTTCGTAAAGCGATTCAGAAGAGTTGATGTCAGACATGAGATCGTAGTCAAACGCAATGAAAACCTCACCAAAAATCAGATTTTGTTTATCAAACGGATAACTTTTTCCGCAATTGAGAGGTTCGATACTTTGACCGAAATCTTGGCCGATATCCGGGATAAGATGGACAGAGAGGAAGGCGGTCACTGGTATTGTATGGCCTACTCTATGGGTGCCTTTCCTTTCAAGAGAATTAAAGGTTCTTTTATTGAATTTGAATTATTGGACATTAAATTCACAATTTTTCAAAGCAATGATTAATTACTTCAATACTTTTCATTCAATCATTGATTTGTATTTCAATTACAGTAAAGGCTCGAAGGTTTCCTTCAGTCGGTTTAAGGGAATTGAGGGAAAGTTTCGAATTAGGGAAAGTATCGAGTTTGATATTAAACTTGGTTCAAAATTAACTTTACAT
>JAQIWF010001197.1:0-13011 GCA_034694965.1 Ceratozetes gracilis | reverse complement strand
AGAGAGAGAAAGAGAGAGAGAGAGAGAGAGAGAGAGAGAGAAAGTTATCTCAACATTTTATTCTGTATAAAATATCTCATTAATAGTTTGGATACTTTTTTTGGTCGTAAAGGTCTCTATTATCTTAAGGAAGAGGAAGGATAGGGGGAAATGCAAAGGGAAGTGAACGGAGATAATGATTTTCCAATGAATACAGAAAGTGGTGGAAGTTTTAAAGGTGAAACTTTTTTTTGAAAGAAGTTCAGTAAACTTGGCTTTTCTCAGACTTTAAGGAAGAAGGAAAGTAAGAGTCAACGCATTTGTGTATTATATGAGAGCAACACTCGAAATGATAGCACAGAATAGTTTTCCAATCAACTGATAAAATGCTTCACTAATTTGGTGTCGAATCTATTGGTCCGTAATTTAGTGGAGAAAAGAGTGAATAGAATCGCAAATATAATGTAAAAAATAGAGACAAAGACAAGCAAAATGTGAAATGACGTGAAAGGGCTGTATGTCTGTGCTGTCAATGGATTGAGAATTGGGATATACTGTGACTAATAGTGAATAGAGTTAAGAGATGTTATGTTTAGTAATAGAAAAGACAAGTAAAACATCGACTCATTCTCTCATTGAGTGAAGGCATCGAAGAATCGACTGATTTGGATGTTTGAGTCCTAATGAATGCCGGAGTAAAAGAAGGAATTAGTAGATTGAATACCAGAGCAGAACACTATTGCACAGCATTGCACACTGGACTCAGGCTTTTATGTCAGAGCAAAACACATTACGTATATCGGTATATGCTCTTCAATTCTGTGCTCTCTATTAGTATAGATGACACACACATATAGCCTATCACTTCATTAGTGTTTTTTCGCTCTCATCTCTCCATTACTATTAGTCTATTAGACAATACTTTTGCCACAATTTTGGGTTCAATTGTCAACGAAGAATAGCAGACAATGTCTGTCCTCAAGCTTTTTGTAGCAGAAATCTCATTCAAAGTTTCAATTTTACAGATTAGTCGACTTGTGTTTACTTTTTTCGACTCTTTATTCTGTCCTTTCATTACAATTGATGTTATTTTTTCATCATTTAATTTACGTAATCAACAAAAAACGTAATTACAAACCACTCAAGCATTATATGTTTGAATCAATTTTATGGGTATTTCCCTTAAATTACCATAACATGTAAAACAAAAAAGCAATTTAATCAAGATAATTGAGAATGACTAAACCTAGATTCACAAATTACAGTGCAATCACTCCACTTGGTTTTTATGGTCAATAACATTAACCATGTTCATTCATTTCATAACTTGTTATTATAACTAGCATTCTTTGAAAAATATGAATTGGCTTGGTAAGTTTGTTTATTATTGTGTCAATACTTTTTATTAAAAATATTTGCTTTTCCTATGAAGGCATTGATCTCTAATTTAAAATAATGGATGAAATTCTTATAGACTTTCTTAAGAAAATTATAGGAATTGATGTATCGATTGATGAGTGAAAAGAAGAAATAGTGATAAACAAGACTTAAGTGAAGTCAGAGGCTATAAAAACAGAGCAAAAAATATTAGGGAACCACTATTTTACTGTTGACTCACATTAACCAAAAATCCGACACAAAATATAATACTATATAAGAGTTGAAGAGAAGATTAGAGCAGATCCTCGATTGTGTTTCCACCAGAAAAGGAGACCAATTGATGCGAGCATTGAATAAGACGACCAAAAGTTAGGAATAGTGAGGGAACAAGTCGTGTGACTATTAGCTAAGGATTCCGGAGTTGATTTTCGGTGCTGTGCTCTTCCCCTCCAAATTATATAACAGTTGAGAATAGAAGAGGAACATTGAGTTTGAGATAAAACAAATGAGTCGATCGATTGATGAGTTGACGGGATTTTCTATCGCCCGGCGCTCTAACGTGAGAAGCCATCAAAATAAGTACTTTCTTTGATAGTTTCTCCTCTTACATACCGGTGCTCTATGTATGTATGTATGTACAACTCTCCCTCTCTCTTTCTTTCTTTCTCTCTCTCCCTCCCTCTCCCTCTCTTCATCTCCGCTCCCAATCCTATCAAATAAATTTTCATCACTTGTTTGATATGTGATTCAGTTCTGCAGAAAAACATTTTAAGCAAAAGATTTTTCACCATTTAGTGTCGAAATCTATTAAATGCATAGAAAATAGTCTTTCATAAAACGGGGAATTCATAGGAATAATACATTTAAAAATGGATTCCCAAGACTTCAATAACTTTTTATTTTGTCTCAAATCTTAATTAATACAAAAAGTAAGTCTTATTTTACAGTAAATGTCATTTGAAATTAAATTTGAATTTTTTTGTCGGAAAAGAAGATTACATTCGGAGCACAAACACAACAGTTTGCGATCGGATTTCTCGCAGGACTAGAATTGTCTCTGAGTTTAAGTTGAATGAGAGGACAGTCTTTATAGTCGAGTGTTTTAGAGAAGAGTGAATGTGATTTTAATGAATAAATAAGTGCATAATTATGTTTCCCTCGGTTTTAATTCTTCATTCTTGTTGTTCTTCAGTCACTATCACTGTTTGTTATCTCACTGTTTCTGTTGAGTCAATGTTTGGTTTCTCTCATTTGACTCACTCTTCTCCGGTATCTCTTCATTATATGTTATTTTTGGCGACTCTTCACTTCAAACTCTCAGTCATTTACGTTCAGAAATTCACCGGTTTTTCAATTGTTTTAATGACATTTATATACAGAATATTCTGTTCAATAGGACTGTTGGATGAAAAGTTCAAAATCCTTTCCAAACTCAGAATAGATTTATATTTAAAGGAAATTAATTTAAATTTTTAAATAAAAATTCTCCGCATTTTTCTGTGACATTGAATTGATGTGACATTCGTTTGGTTTTGTGTTTAATTAAATAATTAATAAATAATGAATACAAAAATGTTATTCTTGTATATTTTGAAAACCTATCTTGATACTTACATGGAGTTAAAATTAAAAGTCAAAATGCGTTAAATTAAAATGAAAATCAATAAATCAATATTGAGATAACATTTATAACAATTTTTGTTAAAATTATTTCTCTTTGGAAGCAATTGAAGAACATTTCATTATTTACATATAAAAACGATGATTCAAAAAGTGTTCCTGGTCCATTCAATTCTCATTCCGCATAAATTAAGTGTTAGTTTTTCATTAAATTTCTTGTTATGATTAGTACTTCTCAATGACTTATTTTGGGATTTTGTTTACTTCCTTTTGAAGACTAGTTTAACATTCCTTTGATTTAACCGTTTGTTTGCTTAAATCACTCCTTTCTGATGACTTCAGACTGATTTCATCCGTTTTTGTTAAATAGGTTTTTTGGAAATTTTCACTTAAATTATCAATTTTTGTGATGATTGAAAGAAAATGTTTTTTTATCTTATTTTTGTTGTTCACTGACTCCTGGAAACACTTCACGAAAATTTTAAGCCCAAAAACATTAAAAGAGAGAACAAAATACTTATTAATTTGAAGTCAGTTTTTGCCGTAAAACTAGTGTTCAGTAAAGCGTATTCTGGAAGAGAAGAAAAGTACACAAAAATTATTTATTGATTAAAAAATTATTTAAAGGATAAGAAAGTAATATCTCATAAACTTTAGAAATGTAAGAAATGGATTGAAAAATGAAAAATTGATTTATAAAAATCTCTATTTGTTTCTACTGTTAGTCGACGAGGATTTTAAGCGCATAACAGAGAAAATTGTTAGAAAGAAAGAGTAAAACCCCAGGAAATATCAAATATATATAAGGTTTTTGCTTTAAAACACATTATTCTTTGAGAAATTTTTCTTTTCCTGTTATCAGCAGCTGTTGTGAGAAGACATCAGTTTTTTGAAAACTCCAATCGCTTTGCGATACGAACCAAACGAATCGCAAAAAAGGAGAAATAAGAGCAAAATTTTATATAACTTTTAATGGATCTGAAGACTAGTGACTACGGATTGAAGAAATAGATAGGAGTAGGGGTTAACCAGGGATTGCCTAGAACCAAATAAGAGTTGAAATCCTAAAATGATCATTAGTCTTGCAAATTGATTCTCAGAAGTTAACTTTTGAAGGCTTACTCTTATATTCATTTTATTATTAGTTTTTCTCAAAATAGCAAATATTGGGTAAGGATTTTAACTATTTGAACTAGATTTAACTAGAATTTAGCAAGATATGTTGGCAAACTTGGTCTTTAAAAGGTTTCCTTTGAGACATTTCTTTTCGTAGCAGTAAATCCTTATTTCTGGGAAGGATGTGCTCTGAAAAATACTTGTCTGTCTCATTGCACTCAAGCAAATTTATCTTTGCACTCATCCCTGACTGTGTCCAATATATCCAACAATTTTGAGCTCATTTTCCTAACAATTTCATACACGAACTCAAATAAATTACAGACAATTTCTTCATTCAATTAAATTTGGCCAAAGTTTCCATGAATTCAGTCTTTTTTAATGAATGTCTTTCCAGATATAATTCAGTGCAGAAAATAGTCTCATTTTTTTACATTTGAGTTAAACTAATGTCTTAATTGAGATCTTCTAATAATTAAGACTTAATGCTTCGATGATAATGATTATAGACTACACCAGAATCTGTTGACTCTATGAATACTCAAAGAATTGCATTAAATCTAAAGATTTTTTTCTCTGACTCTCAGTTCTATATTTAATGTGTGAAGAGTTGGAATCCTTGAAAGAAATCCTTATAATTATCACTAATTAAAGAAAAATTACAAAAATCTAAGTTTAAATCAATTAATTAAAACGTTCTTTCGATTGATTTAAATTAATCTCATTGTAAATGAAAAATATACACAATTTCCTGGTTTAAATTTAAACTTCCATAGATTACATGGATTAATTAATTAATTCAAATTCCTAATATTTATAGTCTTTGGATCCAAACTTAAATTAATTTTATTTTATTTAAAATTAACATTCATTTATAATAAATCTAATAATTTTTGTTGATAAATCTAAACTTGTTCGACTGAACTCATAAGCAAACATGTTAAACCAAATTAATATGGTAAATATTCTCCAAGTTTTAATAAACTAATTTGTTTTATGTAATTAATGAGCTTGCTAAAATGCTGTACAAACCTGTGAGATAAGTGATGCGTTTCTTTCTCTGATAATTATTTTTGGTTCCGTCGGGCAAAAGGAGGAGACACTCATAATTGCTTCGGTGACTGCCATACGTCTCAATCAGATCATAATCCCTAATATCACTGGTGACGGTCACATTGTAGGCGCCGGTGTGGGTCTTCTCTTGCCTCTGGTCAATTTCGGTGAGCACTTGAGCCTTGCCGTCGTCACCCACTCTGTATATAGTCATTTCTGGCACTGGAAACACATCCGTCACTTGACAACTGAGTTGAGCACTGGTTGGCTTCCATTCGGACAGTGCGTCTCTCTGTGACTGGAGCTGATGTTGTTGTAGTGATTGGTGCTGACCGTAATCACTGTAATGAGAGTCCACCGATCCGGAGCCCAGTGCTGATTGAGATGATGCCGGCTTATACTGAGGCCACTGATTAGGAGTGCCCTTTCGTGTACGCAATGCTAATTGATTTTCTTTATCTTTAGTTCGCGTGTAATTGAAGTCAAAACTTTTTGGCGTTGCTATGAGTCAAACAATATTACACTCATATTAATAGATTGCAATTTATAGATGGCTTAGTTTAGATCATTGATCATCATCATCATGCTCATTTATATTGAAGGGTGAAAACTAGTGAAATGGTTAGCCCAAGCGATTGCAAAGACAGTAATTTTAATTTTATAGGAAATTCACAATTAATATGAAAATATCATGTGATATATGAATTACCCATCACTCAAATATCATCCCTTCCCATAAATTTGATCATAAATTCTATTATTTCTCAAAAGCCTTTTTATTCCGATTCCATATTTGAGAATATTTTTCTTTCATTCCCTGCACTGACTCTACTCTTAATGTCTTTTCTCTTATTCTGAGTGAAGATTCATTTGAGTGTGAAATTCGGGAATTCATAGATAAGAATAGATATAATAATTTTGGATATTTTTCATTTGAATATTCTTTTGGTTCTTATTTTTCTTCAATTCCTGACTTTATATTCTTCTAATTCATATTCTTGTGGTTCACTCATTATAATTGATGACATTTTCTCTGATCATTCATAAGATTAATATTAATATTTATATGAAAAATAAGTAAATTATGTAAGAAATGGAAATCAAATGAAGAAAAATATATAGAAGTAGTTTTGGAGGAGTCTTAGAATAGATGAGTAATAGAGACGAAGAGGAAAGGAAGGAATGGGAGAGAGAAAGGAGAGAGAGAGAGAGAGAGAGAGAGAGAGAGAGAGAGAGAGAGAGAGTTGAGAAGACAGTTAAGTATGAGTTCAAGTGAATGAAGGAATCGGAAAAATCGATGGCAAACAAGAGTAGACAACAACAAAGAGTAGGAATGTTTTTATTGATTTTTGACTGGAAATACTAAATTTATTTATCAATAAATTTAATTTATGATTCAATACTTTATCGATAATAAAGAAATAAAATTCAAATTTAAGGTAAATTTGTTTTGAAAGGAATTCCTTTTTTGGTAATAAAAATGGCATAAAATGAAAGCTTAAAACGTTTTTGAGAGTAAATGATTGTCTAAAAGGTTTTAAAAATGTGCATGATTATATTTTGGAGATGTGTTTTGCATACCGTAGACAATCATTGTCGCCTCCTCTGAGTCCTGGGATTCGAGTGACATCACATGACACGAGTATTTACCGCTCAGATCAATGGTTGGCCTCAATATGTTGAGCGCTCTGTATTGGGTCAACGGGTCTATTGTAACCACTTTGAAGTCCATATTGATCCGACCCTGTAGTCGCTTCGAGGCATGTCTCGCTCCCAGTTCTGGTATCCACTGATAGATTGGCTCCGGGTCATCATTCAGAAACCATTTGACAACCAGATTTTTGTCCTGAACTTGGTCTAATGTGTATTCGCAATCCAATAAAATTGAATCTTCGGTTCCATTCTCCACATATTTGGGAACAGTGAGTCGCGTGATTTTAACCGTTCCATTGCACACTAAACGAGCAAATTTTAAACTTTTATTAGCTTTAAAATCAAACTTTTCTTTTAAAGTCAAAATGAATTTAGTTTTCAGTGAATTTTTGTTTTTGAATTTCATAAACAATTTATGTATGAATTACTGAACTATTCTTTCAACTTTTTCTTTGAATTCTCTTCTATTTTTGCCCTCAAATCAAAACATATGAAACTATTTTATATTTATTTTATGTAATTTGAATTTAAAATCAAATGTTTATTCGCTTCAATTCCTGGGATTTATTTGTGTTTTTATTTTCCATATATTTATGCGTTTCTGATGACATGAATTGAACATTCAATCATTGGGTCTCTGAAGGAAAGGGATTCCAGTCCTCAACTTTGATTGAATACAAACTGAATAATCAAAGTTTTATTATTTCTTATGATTTGGTTGAGTATTGACTTATGTTTTATGAGGAGTGCACTCGAGTTCTGATATCTGCACTCCAAATAATGTTCATTTAACTCTTGCAAAGTTTTGGCCAAACTTCTCAGCGAATAGACTCCTATTTTTCTTTATTTGTCTCACAATATAATTACACAATCATTAGGTTTGTGTCGTTGAGATCATTACTAAAGCTATGGTTACGAGAGACTGATTCCGGCTCTAAAACATTTATCGCTCAAATCGGGTTTATTTGGACGAGGAATGTCCCAAATGAGTGCCTCTCCTCATGAATAAGTCACTTGAAGTTATTTGTTTAGAACTAATTTCTAAGCAAGCTAGTATTTTGAGTATTGCACTGGTAATCAACATTAGGTTTAAGTATATTTTATGAAATAATAATGAAAACTATATTTAATGGATGACTGAGTTCTGAAACAATGGGTATTTCCTCACAGTTTTGGTGTATTTCTTGTGTAAACAAAACTCACTTTCGATAAGAAAGTGATTTCTATTTTCACGTTTCAAATGGTTCGACACTTTAAATGTGAAAATGATTTGAAGAGAATTTGAGTTTTGTTTGGACTCACGACTCAAACCACTATTAAAGTGAGAGAAAGTGTTTGAAAATTGTTTTTCAAAACAACTTTAATGACTTGTAAGGACCCTATAATCTCCGAAGAAGTCTCTTCGATTACTCATTATTATTCATTATTTAAATGTATTTAATCTCAAGTTTTATTCCAAGGTTTCACTGTTTGAACTTAATGTTTAGAATACCGGTATTAGTGAAACTACTAATTATCAAATGATTTGATTGGACGAATAGTCCCTCCTATTTAACAAGACTCTCAAAGAGAGCATTACTTTTGTATTTTTGTAAGCAGTCTTACCTTACCTTTAATTGAATAAACTACAAGTTTTTCTGTGTTTTACTCGTGGAGTAATCCCTTCTTTGTGCCGCCGGCAAAAGAACCCTTGTTACTAGTGTCTATGTGCGACAAAAGAGCAGGTCTCAATCTAGGACTAGATTAGGTTGCGCTCCGGTCGGCCTTAGCACCGGTCCCCAAGTCTACCCGAAGCCCTGTAGACGTCTAGATTTGTTAGCAGGACTGTTATCAAAGTGAGCGTCTTCGGAAGAAGATAGCATTCCTTAGTTTCTACACCCCGACGTAAATTAAGGAACGCTACAGTGGTGGAGGTGCGGGGTAACTCGTAAAACAGTTACTCCGCGGAAAAACAAGACTACTGGCAGTAGACTCCGGTAGCAGGAAAGGGAATCGCGTGACGACTACCCATTCCACCCAGAAGTGACACGTGGACCCACAAGTTTGGGGAAATTTGTGCGCTAGTGAATCTTCTGAAACCGACCCCAAAAGTCTGACCACTTCAAGAAAGTGTCAGCACCAATCGGAAGCCTTCATAACGAGGTCCGACTGTATTCGACTCATTGCCTGATAACTGGACACGTGATTTGGAAAACCCTGTCGACTTGAACCCAACGCATCGAGAACTTGCATGAAATTGGACTCACACTAAGGAAATTTCCAAATGACCTTGATTAGCCACAACTATATCTGGCTTTTCATTGTATGACTAAATTTTGAAATCAATTTTGCGAATATTAAGTGTCACCCATTCTTATTAAATCATTCGACGAGAAAATGGCGTCCAATAATCAGAGGTTTGCTGAAGAATCTGAAGATTCCATCGCAGCCCAAACTATAAGAAAAAGGAATATATTCGTGTCTTCAAAAGCAGAACTTTTTATATCTCTTATGAAGTCTACGTTTAAAGAAATTGAAGACCGAATAATAACGCCAACTATTGAAGATCCAAGCGACAAAGATGTCGAAGCAATATATTTGGACACAAAGGCCTGGTTGGAAATCAGAGCGCATTATATTCAAACTCTTAGGAATCAGTTTCCTGACAAAGAATCAGATGGTGGTCAAAGAGCTGAAAGACATTCAAAGCTCCACCAATCAAAAGCTGGACAATGGCTTCCAAGTCTGACTAAATGTATAAAAGACTTGGAAGAGAAACTCAATAAGGAAGAAACTGATGATAACGACGACTCGACAGAAGAATCACTTACAGTTAATAAACTGAAGGAACAGTTTGAGAAGAACATTGTGACTGAACCTCAAACTCAAGAATCTCCTTATAAACTCTGTCGACAAGACCTCCGAAAAGAGTTAGACATATTTGAAATTCATATCACACGAAAGATATCAGATTTTGAGACTGAAATGAAAGGATTTATGGAAACATTAATCGAAAAGTCAACTCTTAAATTATTGAAGACAGTCTCAACTCTAAAGCAACAAATTGAGACAAATCGAGATTTGCTCACAAAACAGTCTGAACAACTCAATAAATTGGAGACACAGAAGACCAGTACTCCAAGTTGGTCAACAACCTCTCCAGATATAAAGAACACTCGTCGACAATCGATCCGGTCGTCTACCTCTAGTTCTTCAATTCTGCCACCGTATGAAACTCCTCATAAGCCCTTCCAAAGGCAGACAGTTGTCGATCCTGAAACAGGTGAGACATATACATCTTCACTGGCGGTGTGGAATGAAGAAGACCGCAAACGATTATTTGGTGAGGACTTCTACAAAGATGTGGAATCTGATGAAGAGAAAGAAATGGATAGAAGTAGTGAAAACGAAACTATCAAATCATACTCTTTTGAATTCTCAGAAGACAAAGATAAAGAGGTAGAACCTGGACGCGGAAGAGGCGTAAATTTACCTCCTCCCCCTCCAGGAGTAGACCCCGCAATGGCCGCTCTCATACAATATATGACAGTCTGTATGGGAAATAACACACGGCCTAACATTCAAAAGGTCACTGTTGAAGATTTCGTTGGCGACACCCAAGATGGAGTCGCATGGCTACGAGACTTCAGAGCAGCAGCGACTAATAATAATTGGGATGACCAGACGAAAGCAAGTCAAGCTCGCTTTCATATGAAGAAATCTGCAAATCACTGGTATCTCACGACATTCACATACCAACAGCCAGGTCTTCTCGCAAATGCTGACGACTATATCGCTGGTTGGGATGACTTTGTCCGCGAATTTGAATACAGATTCAAACCTAAAGACTTTCAAGCGGAACAACTGCGAAAGTTAAACCACATTAAGAAGACATCAGATCAGACATTAATGGAATTCTTGACCAATGTTTTAGTAATAGCACGAGACGCAGACCCACACATGTCTCAAGACTTACAGATATATTATCTGAAATTGGGCCTTCAAGACGACCCCATCAACAGTAGAATCGCTGGCATTCGTTCTTTTGCCACAATTGAAGGCATATTTAGTGAAGTCGATGCTTCTCGAAAGACACAGAAGTCGTCCACAATCTCTAAGAAAACGACACCAATTCAACCAAAGACTTCAAGAGCTCGACAGAACCCACTAATACCTACCACTATAGATGACACTCGAGTTAAACCTCGGAATCCAACTATTAGAATACCGTCAATCTTCAAAGACATTTGTGCAAATTGTGAGAAGAAAGGCCATATATATCAAGAGTGTCGACTTCCTCTCGACAAAGAGAAGGTCAAAAAGAGTTTTGATAAATGGAGACAACAACAAAGAGGAGTCTCTTCAACTGATAATAAAGTTCAACAGTTAGAGTCGTCAGATGCAGAAGTTGAAGACGAAGACAACATATTTAACATTGATGTCGAAATTCCTTCTGAAGATGAAGACAGTAATGACTCAGACTCTGAAGACGACTTCACAAACACTACAGTGACTGAGACTTCACCAAAAAGCCACAAAACTCAAATGTTAAGGCTTCGGAGAACCAAACTCCCAAAAGATATGTCTGAAGAGAGAGAATTCCTCTTAGCCTTGAGCCGAAATGGATCACCTTTGGTACCGTTGAAGGTTAATGGCAAAAAGGAAAATCCCTTGGTGGACTCTGGCTCTTGCATTACTGTCATAGACCTCAAGTATGCGAAAGACAGACAATTCAAACTCGATCCCTGGCCTACAAAAACCTTGTATGCGATCAACGGCACAGAAGCCACTCCAGCATTTCTGTGCAAGAATGTAGAGTTTGACCACAAAGGGAAGAAATTCTACGCAGATTGCGCTGTAATGGAGAACACCAACCCATCAGTCATCATAGGAATGGATTTGATTTGGAAGTCAGGAATGGTTATAGACTGTAAAAAGAAGAGAATAACACTGACTGCCACTACAGATCAAAGAGGGAAACCAAAATCTGAATCGAATGGTTTGAAAATTAATAAGACAGCGACGACTCAAACATCTTCGCCTAAATCTAAAAAGAGTTCAACAGAGAAAAGCAAAGATAAGTCACCAAAGACTTTGAGACAATTGATTGGAAGAGCGATAAACAAAGTGTTGTCAACAGTTAAGACTGAGGGACAATCAGCTCGAAGACAGCTTTTCACTTGTCGTAAGAAAATCGAATCAATTGAAAACAAGGTTCACTTCCAAGAACAACAAAAATCTCCATTCGCTGGAAATCATTGGAAGTCTAACCAAAGAAGAAATAATCGACAAAATTCGCCAAAAGAATCGATTCTAACTAATAACAAAAGACCTGCAATTTGGCGGTATTCTGAAACTGATCCCGAGACAGGAGAGACATATACCTCTTCACTTCCGATATGGAATGAAGAAGACCGCAAACGATTATTTGGTGAAAACTTCTACAAAGATGTGGAATCTGATGAAGAGAAAGAAATGGATAGAAGTAGTGAAAACGAAACTATCAAATTATACTCTTTTGAATTCTCAGAAGACTAAGGAATTTCACAGAAGGACTCATAAGTCAATGATAGCAATGATTAATAAACTGAAAGAAGAGTGTCCTCTCTTTGTTCCGATTGCAGAGATGTATGGCAACCGAATCTTTAAAGAAGCGCGCTGTGGTGTCTCACACGGAGGCACAGCCTTCGAAAACGCGGGACTCGAAGTCTTCTATCGCCCAGGAGGAGTGGCCCAACACTTAGTGGAAGACAATAATTGTCCCGACAGTCCTCAGATATTGGAAGCACTTCGCAATTTCTATGTGGATCCGCTCCTTATAGAGAAACACCGAACTGACTCCAAATACCACTACACAAGAGCTGATTGGGAGGAAGAGTTTCCAGGCTGTCTCGAACGCCTCGATGAAATCTTAGCCAATATTGGAAACTTCTTCTCTATTACCGGATACGAAAGACTCATTGAAACCGAAAGAAAGAAAATCAATGATTATATCGATAGTAAGGCTGGAAACAAAGACTTCCGAATTCTGTCTCTTCCAGCCAAAGATCTCTATAACGTATTGCAACCGACAGATGTCGTGATTAAAGAGCGCCGATGTATTCGATGTCGTGGATTGGGACCACTCCCCTACCCTTTACTCTGTGGATCTGTTGGATACGATGAAGAGTCGAACAACAAAGTCAAGAGGAAAAGTAAAGACGTCAATACTGGCAAAAACAACTCACCGAT
>JAQIWF010001196.1:0-13020 GCA_034694965.1 Ceratozetes gracilis | reverse complement strand
AAAATGTGTTTTGACTCAAACCTATTTGAAAGTGAATTCAATCGAATTATATGTCTTACAAATTAAGGGTAAATTAATGTGCAAATTATCAAAGGTTCATAAGGTTTGGGTGTTTTCCCAATAACCAGTTTCATTTAATTGGGATTTGTGGAAAATCACATATGACCAAACCATCTCCTTGTCAGATTGTAATTTTTTGCCAAGCGTAAATTATAATGAACTGTAAGAAAGTTTAATCGGATGAAAGTAAAAACTTGATAAAAGTGACTTGTAAAAAACTTGATCTTGTAAAAATAGCTTTCATGATATTTTATCAAACGCTCCCATTTAGACGACAATTCGAAATCTATTCCGTAATTGATATGATTTGTGATATCAAAAAATTTCATGTTTTTTAATATTTGTCAAAACATAAGAAAACACGTCTTATCTATAGTTCAAATCTGAAGGGATTTCCTACCTTTTGGTGACTTATATACCATAAGAAATATGTGAACAAAATTTGATTTATAGAAAATGATATAATAAACTGAATTCGTTGTGATTTAAGTCAAAACACTGTTAACTAATTGACTCGTAAACCGATTTACAAAAACTTCATTCAAACTACACTTCACTTCACTATTTCCCGATTGTTAATTGGCTTTTGATAAAGTGTTTTCCTGAATCCCATTATTTTGAGCAGGGTGTACAGTATTACTTCTGCACTATTTGTTAGATCTTATCCTAACCAAGATGCTTGATTAACTAATGATTAATGGTAAAATCTTGGACAATTTACAAAATAATTGTAACTCAATTATAGTAATAAATGCCTTGAATTCATGAAACCACAGAATAAACAAAATGAACTAGCTTATGAATATTCTGGAAAATTATTTAAAATATGATTGACTTATAAGACAAGTTAATTAACATTTATTAGATAATAAAGGATTGACTCAAGGTGAAATACCCCAGGTTCAATGGTATCTAGATAGAAATCAATGAAATCGAGACACAAACAATTTGTGGGCAGAAGTCGGGGCATAGTCTGAGTGATAATTAGAATAAATGCTTTGATTTCATTGATTTCAATGTTGAAATTTCGCCGCAAAGACCTATGAAATGGGTTTACGACAAAGAAATAAACAAATTATTAGATTTGTCCGAAACAAGAGTTGAAATCCTTAGTCCATAATTAGAGGCATTCATTCAATTGAGAAATAATGGGGAAAAGATGACCTCATTTGTTAATTTTGAATAATTAGCCCAAAAAATTCAAGATTGAAATTGGTCCTTTGCAAATATTGACAAACTTAGACAAATGGGTGTGACTAAGACTTTATCGATATATCCAGGCACATACCCGTGACCTACAATTTAATTGACCGGTCGACTGGTCAGGTATATAAGTCGATCGTTTAGCTAATCGATTATCAGTTAATTCTAACATTTCTTCCAATAAGTTGTCATTAAATCCACTTTCAATCAAAATGCAAAAATTGGTGTTCGCTTTGTTCGGGGCCTCCCTCTGTGTCTTAGCCAGTGCTCAGTACGGCAAATACGGCCAATCCTACGGTCAGTCCAGAGACGGTTATAAAACTGAAATCAAACACAGTTGGGAAGAAAAGAGTGACGACAAATACGGCGGATACGGTAAAAATGACGGCTATGGCAAGAATGACGGCTATGGCAAGAATGACGGCTATGGTAAGAATGATGGCTATGGCAGTAATGACGGTTACGGCAAAAATGACGGTTATGGCAATAATGGCGGTTATGGCAAAAATGACGGATATGGCAAAAGACAAGAGGGACACTCATCAAGCTTCTTCGTCTTGGAAAGCAATAAGGGTTTGTCTAATTAATTTCATTTGACTCATATTTATTACAATAAAGTGATTTCAATTGAAAGGATACGAATCCAAATACGAGCCCAAGAAATACGATTCATACAGAAGTGATGACAACAATGATAACTACAAGAGTTATGACTCCTATAAGATGGACGACTCCTACAAGAGATACGAAGACAAATACCAGCCAATGAAATCATACGAGATCAAATACGAGCCAAAGACCTATGAAATCAAATACGATAACTACAAGAAGTCTTACGATAACTACAAGAAGTCATACGACAACGACAACGATAAATACGACTCCAAGTATGAAACCAAATATGAAGACAATAGTAAGAATGGATGGTATGGTGGCTATTAGGGCTCAAGAAATTGATGAAACTGTAAATACCGTTACTCTCAGGTCTATTCTTAAAAGAATGTAAATTTGTTTCAAAACTATTACTCTCTCTATATCTCAAATAAATTAAATAAATACTAAACTTTTCAAAAGTTGTGTTTCTCTTCATTTGGAATAATGTGAAGTCAAACGATTGAATTACTTTCAGTCTTAAATGACTTTGAAAGTAAACCAATTGATTATCGTTTTGGGATTCTTGTCTGTAGGGCTTCATTTGGACCGGTTTATTGTTATTGTATTACTTAACTTTAATTGAACTAAGAGTTTCATAATTATTTAATAACCAATCCGTTTATCATATCCAATATTAAGCTCACATTTATCTGTTCTACAGTATCTTTAAATACCTTTATTTATTGCTAATATTTATGATTAGATGAAGAGTATATTATTCTAATAATAAGAATATAGAACTTAACTCATCTAAACAATAAGACCACGATTCAAATGAGAGTGAATTTGGTTCAATTGTTTACTAATTTTATTCTTAAAATGTAATTAACGGCAAAATAAGGTATAATATGATATAATTGTGTCAATAGATTAATCAAATATTCTTTAATCACAGACCAGTTTTATATGTGATGGGCGTTATTGAATTGATCTACAAACACAAACACTGGTTATCACATAGACATCTTTCTACACATATTCTCAGGTGAAATTTATTCAAATTAATTAACAAATTGTTATTTAAAGTCAAAACCGACAATATATTTATTAATAATATTCATTCAAATTAAGTTAAATAATTGAATTCTCATCAATAATTAAATAATGAATTCTTAACAATTAATGCATAATTATAATTTATAATCAAACACAAATTATTAAATAAAGTAGAATTGGATAAGCTTGATAAACCTGGGAGAATGAGCATACTAATTTTCATAGTTGGAATAGTAAATTAAGTTAGCATGGAAAAGTTATAAAAGTCTAACTTATGTAATAACTTTTAATTTGAGAATTTTTCTATTTTATCTGATTAGTAATCAGTGATTACTAATCACTGACTATAAGTTATAACAAAGTTACGAGTTTCAAGTTTCACATTCCTAGGATAAACTGAATGAGGTATTGGATAAAACGCTTCATTTATACTCTTTTAAGAGTTCATAATTGGAAAAAGTATTTGTTTAGATATAATCGCACCACTCTTTCAGACCTTTCACTCAGAATAGATAATAAGCCTTTTGAATAGATATAAGTTTTGCAACACTTTTATTAAATCATTGATCTGTCAAAAGATATGACTTTTTAAACTTTCCCTTTCATAACACAATTAAAGCCAAAGAACTCATAGTTTGATTCAATACTATAGTAATTCAGAAAAATGTATTTGATATGAATTCTATGGTAAACATTGTAAGAATGGGTTTGAAGAACTGTACAATTAAATTGAGGCAGGTGGTTTTAAAGTCCATTTAAATTGGTTCACCTATTCAAATAGTCAATTGGTTTGTGAGAAAAGGTTAACAATTGTTTATAATTAAAATGTTTTCAATTAATATGAGGTATTTTATGACCTAGATGAATTAATGTTGAAAGTTTCCAGAATAAATTTCGTATTTAAATTAGTTAACACTTTTTATGACACATTTTAGAGCATTTGTTGGTCAAAGTCAGTGAAATAGGATTTGATAAGTAATTGCTATGAATTTAATCAATCATTGATTGAGAAGAAATTCTTGAATCAAATCTCATCCCTATATTAGGCCATTGAAAGCCATCAATAATTTGAAATATTTTCGTTCATTCCTCGATCAGATTGACCCCAATCTCTAGATCTCATTGTAATGTCAGTCTATTCCTCAAAATTGAATCAATTTCTTATATTGTATCCAAAATGAGCTGACCTTCACTTTTCTAATCCAAACTTCTGATGAATGGTTGTTTGGGATGAGCCGAGAGTTCAGCGAAAACCTTGAGATACAAATGAATCGATTCATGATTTGTTGCAAAACTTAATGTTTGGTTTACTTAATGATTACTAAATGTAATAAAAACATCAAAATTTAAATTTCCCCACATTTTGCTATTATTCAATAAAAGGATATTTCCTTTGAGGAAATTTATGTCTAAAGTCTATTATCATTCAAACAAACAATAATTGCTTTCATTTACTCATTCAGACGTCATATCAAATGTTCATATTTGACATAAGATCAGAGGAACGGTACTAATTGTCTGTATTGTCTTTTTTGATGAGATGCGTGTCCTTCGGTTAATCAAAGGCCAAAGAGGAGGAGTTCCACAACGAAAACACGAGGAATGCCTATTGAATAAGAAAGAACCAGGAATGGAATGGAATGAAAAGATTACAAACCACTCATCACTTGGGTGTTTGCTTGTATTTAATGATTACCAGTTGGGCGAGGACTTCGTGGCCTCGGATATATCGAATTGTATAAAAAGGTGAATCCAATTTCAAACTTTTCAATTCGATTACAAGTGTCGGACAAAACAAACCAAAACTCAACTAAAATGGCAAAACTTGTGAGTCTTTTAGTGTAAATCAAAGCTTTTCTGAACTAATATTTTCTTTCAATCAAAAGATGATTTTAATGATTGCTTTTGCATTCATTGCTGTCGTCTCAGCAGTTGGTGGAGTGAAAGACTTGGCCGGAAATTACTATGACTTAACCACTGGTCAATACTCCAGTTCATTGACTGGAAGGGTTTACAACACTGCTTACAGTGCACCCGCTGTGGTGGCCGCTGCTCCCTATATTGGACATTACGGCTCTCCATATGCCGCATATGGAGCCCCCTATGGTTATGCCAGTTATGCCGCTCCTCTACCTTACAGTTATGGTCTCTATAAATAAATGTCAAAAACATACTTCAATTGGTCCTCAATTCAAGTATAAAACGTCAAAATTTCACAATTGATTCAAAATGTTTTTAATAATTTTTTGTATCAAAAGTTAAATTCAATGTAAATAATAATTGGTTTACAAATAAAAACAAATGTTTAGCAGAAAATTTTAAATTCATTTTTTATTCAATGCATTAGAAGTCTATTGATTCGCAAAATATAAAAACTAATGAAAACTCAGAACATCTCAAAATTGATTGAAAAAGTCGTATAAATTTAAAACTATTCAAAAAACTATAATAATTAGCGACGGCTTCACTTGGATTTGACTTTTGGTTTCAAAACAATGATTTGTAACTAAAATATTGTAATTCTGTGTTAAAAATATAAATAAACGGATGGTTTAAATCTCAAATTCAGCTCAAATTGTGTTTTAAGTAAAGCTTTGTTTAGTTCTCAACGAAAATACTATAATTTTATACAAAATTACTTTCAATTAATAGACTAAATGAGCGCTCAGTTATACGGCATAAGTGAAATTGGTTTCAACCCGTCCTCCGACTGATACTCTCGTAAAAGGGGAGAACCAGTGAAGACTAAAGCCTTTGCCAAAGACAGCTTTGAAGCTCTTCCAACTGTGCTGTCTGTGCCAGGTGCCGGTCTCCTTCTTGAGCTGTTCGATGCCAGTCTCATCATGCCATATTGCCTGCACCTGAACCCCAAACATTATGAACGTAAAGATGGCAAAGAGTAGTGCCTCAAACACCAGACAAACTAACAATATGATAGTCCACGGCGTCGGTGCTGTAGTGCTGCTCCCAGTCTCAGGATCACGATATGACGCCCCACAGTCTACACCATAATTCAAATCAGTATTCTTTCAAAGCATTAAATATATTAAATGAATAAAAAACGAATGAATACTAGGATTCTTAGCGATGAAAGTAATTAAATCCGTACTTTTCCAGTCATTTTCAATACATTTATAGAAATGAGTGACTGATAGCAGTAATGCGTGACAGGAGATGACCGCTATATAGAGCTGAGCACACCATCAGTTAGAGTCTCATTTGATTCAATTGGAGAGAACTTACTGTAAATAATACAAAAAACTTTTGATTGTTTTCTCCGACACAGTTGTTGACCCAGGGACAGTGGTCTGCACGATAGCACAGCATATTAGTAATGAGTAGGCATTTGGTCTAACTTACGGTCCATTTTTCTAATACATCGCTGACATACACTGCAATGGTGTGCTCTCTCGGGCTTAATTGAACAGCATTTTTGACACTTGTAAAGCACCTGTCCTTCACTCAGACCTAACTGTTCGATGGCTTCCTTAGTAGCCGTCCCCCGGGGCACAGCTCCCTATGGAATACATTATTCGGTCAATTATTACTTACAATTAAAATCAAATTAAAATTTATTTAAAAATGACTAAAAGGGAAGTTTTAAAAAATGGTAAAAAGTATTTTTAATAGACTATGTGTACTAATGTGTACTAATATGTATTGGTTAAAATTATTATATGATAGCACAGGTATGAAGGAAAGGATTTTATTCAAATTTTTTGCATTTATTTTCAAAAATACTCTTCCTGAACACGAATGCACCGGTAAATTTTGTCCAACCATTTATCATTGACTCGGCCCCACTAATCTTGTGTAGTTCCCTAAAAAAGCCGATAATCGCTGCATCCAACTTTTCTTCAGTGGTGTGCCGCTTACACCGTAAGATTTTTTAAAAGATTTCTTAACAAAAAGAAGTCACAGGAACTTAGTCCAAACCATAGGGTGGGTGGGACAACAAAAAAATACCAAGGTCTGCCAAAAATTCCTCAGGAACAAATGCCTAGTATGGACGTGCATTATCGTGATGCAAATTTATACCCCTTAAACCGCTTCTCACTGATGTCCGCGAAGACTTGTGGCAAATATTTTATGATATACCAGTTAGCAGTAACCTGCTCTCCATTTTCCATTTTGATAATTTATACTAAATCATTAGACCTGAAGAATAGGGCATACATTATCTTCTCTATATGACTTCCATTTTGGATTTTTGGGGAATTTCCTAATCTTTAAGTACCCACAGTTTTGTTACTTTTGATGTTAAGTTTTCATAAAAGTGCACCCAGGTCTCATTACATATCACTAATTTAGAATAGAGGTCTCTGCCGCCTGATTCGAACTTCAATGTATTTTCCCGAAAGATTTTCAATCGGGTCTCAATTTGGGTTTCGGTCAATAAATGGGGCACCCATTGCACACAATTATATCTAGCGTTAAGGATATTCTTTAAAATCAAGTGAACACTCGCTGCTGATATCTTTAGTATTTCTAACATTTGACAAAAAGTTATTCGCGGGTCTTGTCTGACCAGTTCCCGAATTCTGGTCACGTATTCTTCGGTGGTAACTGTAATTGGACGGCCTGGATGTGGGCCGCCCTTAAAGGATGTTTGGCCAAATTGAAACTTTTGAAACCACTTCGTGACAGTAGAGTAGCGAATGGTGTTTAACCCCAAAACAATGTTTATCTCATTCTCGATGTCTTTTGTGGTCATTTTCTTCATATAACAATAGGCAACTAAAACGCGAATATCGCGAGAATCAAAATTAAGCTGTAATTTAGACATTACTGCACTTTAAAGGGGTTCCGGCGAGTGAGCACATGACATAACAATCGGTTTTTTTGTGTGCTACCTTTGAGCATGTCATACATTTAGATTTTACTAAAAAAATGATACTGTCCACATTCCTTCATATCCGTGCTACGATATTAAAATTCGTCCCCATAGTAACACTTTTATAGGTTTTAAATTTTATTATTATCCCCTTTAAGTTTGATGACTAAAACTTGTTATAAGAACACTTTAAATTTTTTTAACAGTTTTTTATTATATTTTCAAAATTGATTTCCTTATTTTGTATTCAAGTACAATTTATCTTGGGGCAACACCGGTTCTGTTTCTGTGATTTCAAATAGATTCCACATTGTGTGGAATTGCATTTAAAAGGGTATTTTTCACACCGCTCTCCACAAGATAGCCAAACACAAGGTGCCTGGGTTGTTGTAGCCAAAAGAACAATAATAATAATAACCAAATTAAACTGCATTTTCTTTAATTAATAAAAGAAATTAATTAGTTATTTTTAATTGGCCTTAAATATCCCATTCATTAACAATATGTGAAAATTGTAAGAAAAATTTATAATTAAAATAAATATTACCTTGATTTTTTTTAATAATCACAAGCAAAATCTAGGATTATGGCTTTCTTATCATCAAAACAATGAAAAAGGTAACAATAAATTAAGAATTTATTATAATTTAAATATAATTAACACCTGTTTAATAAGAAGTCTTTAAATGAATAAAATTAATTAAAAAAAATAATTTACATTTTGATTGTAATCGAATATCATTAACATTAATTACAGTTAGCCTTCGATTAAAGCCCCCTCAATATAAGAAAAATTTATAAAGAAACAGATTTTATTTGAACAGACTTCTCTTATGGCATTATAAAATATCTTTTAATGAGCAATATCAGTTAATCTTCTAAGTAGAGAATTTATTTTTGCTAGTCTAAGAACATAAAACGTCTGTGAAGCGTATCCTTATACTCTCATCGAGAGAGGTTGGGCTTAAACTATAGCGCATTTTGTGAATATTGTTTAACATACTAAAGCTTCGTTCTGCGTCTGCAGATCCAACATTAATAAACATGTAAATAATTAATTTAGAAAAATTAACAAAAATATTACTATACCTGGAATTGACAAAACTGTTCGCAAAAGTTGTTTTGTACAGCTTGTCCAAAGTTGATTAATTTTAAAAAATGCAAACCAAAATTCGTGAGCTTTTAAATCCTCAACATTACACCAAATGTCTTGACGATCATGCATTAATAAGAGTAAATTTGTCCAGTCATTTATTATTGATAGGGGTGCGCAATCAAATGCAAAATATTTGGAAATATTTCTGATTGATTCGATTCCATATGTTTTAAGAAATTCTCTTTCTCGCGGAATAAGATCAGGTTCAAATACATTAAAGTCTCGTAAAGGAAAAGAGTCTTTAGGATTATCAGGAAAATATCTTTCAAATTCCGTTACAATACTTCCAATGTATTCACTTCTTATTTCACTTAAGACTGGAAATTTGTCTGAGTTTAATAGCTTAATATCTTGCCAGATAACTTCATTACCTTCATAATCAGATACATCACATACGATTTCTGAATTGCATTTTACATTTGATAAAAATTCAGATGTAATCGAAGCATCATTTAGAGTTAATGAATTAAGACTATCAATAAGTTTCATAATAAGGAAATTTTTTCCGATTATTGTTCCACCTTTTCGCTGTAATTCTTTAGACTTAGCTTGCATATTACTTAAAATGTCTTCATTAAAATGGAGAAGAAGAATGAAGTTTTTATCTTTAATTCGTTTCATTAATTGCTCGGCCGCAATTTTTACTTCAGGTGAGAATTTGACAACAGAATTACTTATTGATTCTAAATTCTTAACCACCAAATACCACATTTTCCGGATTGCATTAATTACACGTAGATCAGAAGATACCCAGCGAACCTATAAACATTAAGTAATTAAATAATACTATTTTTTGACAAATTACCTTATATATGAAATGAAGTTCATAGAACTTGCTCTTCAGTTCAGTTGCCATTTCCCTGAGATATGCCAACTTCTTATGACCATGCTTATAGTAGAAATTGTAAATATCATTGAGAGTTTGCTCAAATTCTTTATGCCAATCAAAGCTCTTCATTGAGTGTTCAAGTGCGAGTTCTAATCTGTGGGCCATGCAGTGTGTTGCCAAAAACTTCTTCGGTTAGAAAAAGTTTCTAAAATAGAATAATACACCTCCGGATTGCCCAGTAAAAG
The DNA here is from genome assembly GCA_034694965.1 of Ceratozetes gracilis. Lineage (NCBI taxonomy): Eukaryota > Metazoa > Arthropoda > Arachnida > Sarcoptiformes > Ceratozetidae > Ceratozetes > Ceratozetes gracilis. The sequence goes on along the minus strand of JAQIWF010001196.1, from coordinate 3,043 downwards.
TACTGGCTACATCTGTGTTATAGCCGACTAAATTTCTTTTAAAATAATCAATCAAATTATCTTTTTTCAAATATTTCATTAACTCATCAAATATTCCTTTTGCTGATTCGTCGTAGTTTAATAATATCAGGCGGTAAAAATAAACTGTGGCACGCTCCTTTTCAGTAGTTTGAAAAAGTACTGACAAAAACCGCAAATAGTGGCGACGATTTGAGTCTACACTTGTGTCCATAATAATCGAGATTGGTTTGTCTTCTTTTAAAATATCTGTTAATAAAATGGTGTGCATTTTGCTGCTCATACTAGTTGACATTTCAGATATCCCATTAATTGTAGCAAAAAATTTGCCTAGTTTAATATTATTAATCTTTTGAAGTTTAATTAAATAACGGTAACTATTATACGGTGTATTTGCAAGATGTGCAGTATATACTGTGCGAAAGACTTTTGACGTGGCACTCAATATCTCATTTTGAATCTCTAAAATGTCTTGATAAGTTTCAAATTCTTCAGTCATTCGAGTGCTTCCAAGTCTTTTTAATTCAGTTATAACCCCTGAATGCGCCGCAGCATCAAAATGTTTTCGTATAATATCCCTGTTCACTACATTATTATCTGAAATATGAATACCGTTTTCATTTGCTAAATCAGGTCGAAATTCTTTATTAAAATGAAATGTATCATAAAATCGTGAGCAAAGACGACATTTGAAAGTTTGATTTTCTGGCATATATATAAACCATGATTGAATGTTAATGTTTTTTCTCATCAGTTCAATAATCATTTTGCCTGGAAAGTCTTTCTTAATCATATCAAGCCAAGAAGCTTGGAAATATAAGATTGTATCCCAAATAAAATGCGGTTCAAAGCCCATACTCTCTATCCTTATACAACTTGTTGTTATTTTATCTGAAATACTATTTGCCTCACTGCCTTTTAGTTGTAAATTGCATTCATCTTTTTCGTTTGTGGCTTTAAACTTTTTTAAATCTTGTATAACAAGATTTTCCTCAATGCTTTCATAAACATTAGGCTCAAGATCAGAACTGCATTGAGCCTGCATTCTCATGGTCATCAACTCTTGGTTTGGTTTTTTCTTAATTAAATTCGGAGTTATTTTAAGAATTCGTCCTTCGAATTCATACTTTTTTAATGAGCAATCATTTTCAGCTCCAGGCGTTAACAATCCAAGGCGAAATGAATTTGGCAAAAAAGGGGCTGTTGATATTGTGCAACGATTCATAGAAAACTGATTTTCATATTCAATTCCCTTAGCATATAATCAATTTTCTTGTACTCTGGTCTAAGCCGTTCAAATATTTCACATCTTCGAGCATATGCCAATCTTCCAAACACAACAAAATCCTTAATTTTATCTGTTAATTTTTTTTCAAGACTATCAATAATACTAATTTCGGTCTTAGCCTTATTTAAAATCAGTTCATTCATTTTGTGTTCATCACAATATAACAGCGCAATTGCTACTGGTAAATTATCGCCATTTGCAATGAAATTAGAATATTGTCCTGTCTTTAATTGATGTTGGAATTTCATGGAAGGATTATCAGAATAAACAACTGCATTTCGAACGTTCTTTCCTCCAATTACAAACAAATTGTTTTGAAATTTAAATGATGACAAATCAACAACCATTGTAATTACTGGTTTAAGGTTTTCTGTTTAATTCAATATAATATTGTTTTTTATTTTATATGATTATTTTCTTACTTACGTTTTTGCTTTGTTTCAATTCCAATTAGGTAATAACCATTCAATGATCTGTCAGTGCTTTCCGATGTTAAATAGAGCTTCAGCTCAATATACTCAGCCATTTCTTGATTTGGATCATTTGAGTGTATCTCATTAATTACTATTATTTTGTCATTTAACACATTAATAATAATTGTTCCAATTAATAGCAAAACAAATATTACTTTGAATTTAATCATTGTTAAAATGATAGTAAAAATGATTCAATGTATTATTATTACTTATTTGCTCTTTAATTTTTAACTTAATACGCAGTTATTGCAAAATACAAATGCTTTTTGGGTGTATTTTTTTCCATCAAAATATTGTACAGAAATAATGTCTAGGAAAGGTGAAAAAAGTCCTGTTTTCAATGCGCTCACGTCATTGATTCTTAGACTAGCAAAAATAAAGTCTCTTCTTCTAAGACATTTTAATTGCATCAATGAACGATTTTTATGTATCTTAGTTTCTAAATAAACAAATTTATTTGTTGAAATTGTAATTGAATTTCCGTCAAAGTATTTGAACTAAAATATCGTAAAAATTATGGCAATACCAGTGAACAATACATTATAGAACCAAATTCTACCAAGAAAAAAGGTATAATCAGACAAAAATAATTAGTGTTAGATAATTACTATTTAATTTAGCTTACTCTTTGCAATTCTTCGGTGTTTCTTTTACAAGAGGAAAAAAGCCATGCGCCCATTGACATAATTAATTAAATTTTTGCTTGGTCCTCACTGTATATATCTTTCTTTGCCCCATATTTAGAATCGCAGCATAAATTTATTATTTATAAATTTTAGCAAATCTCAGATATTAAAAGAATATTCGTAATTATAAATTAGATGGGATTTTCTCAAAGTTGAAAATATTGACAGATTTAGTGCTTTTTAATATATCTAATGTTAAAGTTGTTTTTTAAAAAAACATCAACAAGGTATTTGGATAATCTTGAACCCTAACATGGAATTTTTCAACTCACATTTCAATTCCCTGTTCATTGAAAGTTTTGAAAACTGTTTACATATTCAAAATTTTAAATTAAAAATATATTCTCGAACATTTCTAAAGTTTTATAATTAGTAAATCGCGTTTTATCATCTTGAATACTCAAATTTTTAAATAAAACATAAAATAAATTTCTGCTTATTATATCTAATTTAATTCTATAATGAGCAAGATGGTTTTAAAACATTTATTATTAAAGAAACATACAGACGTTATTCTTACTTGATGCAAACTTGTTTTTCATTTTTAACAAGGTTATCCTTGGAATTTTAAATTG
>JAQIWF010001195.1:0-13026 GCA_034694965.1 Ceratozetes gracilis | reverse complement strand
GGAAAATGTTTTGCTCGGTTAGAGGTGCTCTGGAAAATGAATTGATCAGTTAGGAAAATGAAGAGAAAAATACTGTAATATCTACAAATGGCAACTGCCCTTATTTGATATTTTATTAATTTTTCAAAGGATGGCCAAGGGAAATTATAAAAACTGTATCATGATTACTTGGGAGGTGGTTGGACGTGAATTGAATGCTAAAGGAGTATTGATTAGCTTGGTGAACCCTGAATTGATTAATATGAGAACAAAATTACACTAATATTCTCCGAAAGTCAGTTCAAATTTTTTTTATAAAAATTAATGATAACTGAAATCGTGATCTCAAAGGTAAAGAAAGTCGAGTTACAAATAACAGTGTTTTCAAATAACTTTATTCTTGTTTAACATAAAAATGAAGTTTGAATTTTGATTCTAGCAAAACACGAACATAACAGTTAAATTTTATTTTTCAATTTGTTTCTCAATCCTGAATACAATTTTGATTACATAAGTAATTGAATTCAGACAAAACTTATTAGAAAATGAGCCAGATTATGTAACGCAAATTATAAATCTAATGGATAATTATTGTTCTGGTTTACTAATAGCCAGTCTGGCAAACAATAGTGTCATATCATTAGCCGGTCCTATAAATTATTCATGAATAGAATCACTGCTGAAGAATGTTTGGGAAATGCATTTCTTTTCTGGGAGTGACTGAACATAATTTTCATAAACATTTATTAAGGCTGTAGTGATTCGGATGCAATTGATTGCGAGTAATACCAGTGCTGACAAACCTGTAATTATAGGAAATATTCGTAAACATTAAGTAAATTATTAGTTTTGATATCAAATCAATTGATTTGTCATTCATTCCAAACAAATATTTGATTTGAAAGAAATGCGTTTATGAGTGAACTCCCACTCAATTCAATGGTTAACTTACTTATCGTTTTTAAATTCCTTCAGTTTTCCTAATGATATGTTGGACTCATTTAAAGATGAATTGAAAACTGATATTCAAATGTGTGAGACATCACAACAGGGATGTGATGGCAAATGAATGATTGGGTTATCTCTTGTTGTTGGCGAGCGTTAAGCGATAAATGGAGTCATAATAAGGTCTCTCATTGAAAGGCAAAATTTCTCTTTCATTAAAAGTCAAATCTTGACCGAAATCTTTTTGGATCGGGTGTTGTCTGCCCTCAGCTGTCATACTGTGAACCATTGGTTTGGGTGCCAGCAGTAGAAAGAGTGCTCTTTTGCCAAAGCGGGGCGGCTTTCGGGCGGGATTCTGGCTCTCCATCAGATTTACCGACGACAACGATGGAAGTGTTTCGCCGTTCACTGACTCCACTCTGTTTAACATCAGATGAAAACAAACCGAAAATAAGATTAATTTAAGAAAAATTCTTTGTTTTTCATCCATTTTAAGACTTTTAGATAACAATGAATTCAATTCACAAAAACTTTGATATAATTTGAGATTTTCTCTCAAATATTAAAAGCGAATAATTTTGTGATTCAGCGCTCATTCCTTATATCAGTTTCTTTGTCCAATCAATAGCTTCAAGAATTGTCTATTTTTATGCAAATAATCTCATTTCATAATTATTTATAGTTTCAAATGACTATTAATGAGAATAAATTGAATTTTGTGTAAATAATTCCCACCTATTATGGGATTTTATGCGTCAGTTTAACGAAATAACACAACGTTTTTGTAGTTTTCAGTTCTTATGACTTCATTTCCGATCAATAATTTAAGTAATCATAATTGAAATGAGTTCTACTATTAAGTTAAGCAATAAATTATCCGGATTATTTTGAACTTTATTGCATTCATTAAATACAAATAAAAATAGTTTCTAATAGTTCCTAATTTTAAACATGATGTGCAATACAAGACAAATATTAGCAAATGTTTGAGAATATACTAAACTTGAATAATTTGGAAATGTTCTTGGCATTCAGTGATAATATCTTAATCTGGGAATAAAAGAGCAGAACATTGAGGGCTCAGACATTTGAGTCTAATCTGACTCCAAAAGCTATTATCATTACATAATAAGTTCATTGACTTGAAGGCAAAAAACTCGTATTGAAACTGAACTTAAATTCAATGATATTTCAAACTTTTATTCAACAAATTGTTTGATTTATTTATTTATCTCAAACCCCTTTAGAAATATCTTCCTTTTCGTGTCAAAAATCCTTCGATTTATAGCGAATCGAAGAAAAGGAAAATAAATAAATGACACAATTGTTTGCGCAAAAGATTTTCACTAATTTTATTTATTTTCCGTATATTTTTATAGTAATTCTTATCTTAATTTCAAACATTTGCATAATTTGTGAGCTAACAATAGTCGGACTTATTTAATGCCAATAATATCCTTGAATAAATTAGTTTGCACGAGTGTTTTGACCCTTTCTCTCTCACATAGATTTAATAAAGCTTTTCATACATCTTAATGATTGCAATCAGTATCTGAGGGGTTAATTCAAACTTAAATAACAGGGTGATTTGAAATGAGGCAATATTTTTTAAATTAAGCATAATAAATGTTTATCATAGAATATTCAAATTTAATGTTAAACTTGGTATACAATCTGTGTTCATATCAATTGAATATTTGAATGTCTGTCCAAAATGTGTACGCAATGAATGATTCAATGAATATCATAAGGATTGCGTTTTTCACATCTCTGCATACATTTATCTTATTTTAAATTAACACTATCCAAGTTTAAATTGATTTAATTGAGCAAACAAGCACAAATCACAATGCCGTGGATGTCCTTTATTGAAGCCAATTGAATGATTGACTTCTAAGAAGGGCTGAAAAATTGCAGCCAATTGTGTGATCATTAAATATACAAACAATTCTGTGGTTCACAAAATTGAATGACATTTCTATTAAATAAAAAAAAACTTTTAAAAAATAAATTCAAATAAATTGTTCGCATTTTTCTGTTTATAGTTTATATACGACTTGATATAAAAAGGCTCAGAATGTGGAGAAGAACGGCATATCCCAAAGAAAAGTTTAAAATACATAACTATCTGGTATTGAATACGGAAATCACTTTTGGATATAATCAATACATAGTCTATAAACCGATGTTTTGAGAAGTCATTGGACTTCAGTAAAGATAAATCTTGAAAATGAGAGTTAATATTGAAATCAAAGTTTAATTCATTTAAAAAAGTGAATCAAATTTCAAGCAATGATTAAATTGTTGCCACAAATGGCAAGGAATGGAGTATTGAAATACCAGTGCTCCCAATAATTGGACTCCGGTCTGAAAACTTCGAAATTGAATAAAATAATAATCGTATGAATTCTCTAACTTTGCTCTTATTTTGGCGAATAAAACGTGAATTCAATGGATAATTGAAGAAAACACTAATTTTATACTCATTCAAAGTAAAGTACTTTTTTTTATATTTTTAAAATCAGAAGACATTTGTGTAATGATCTCATAAAACAGAATTTGATATCAAATTCATGTCTAATAAAAACATAACATAAGTGTTAGTAATTATTTCTGGATATCACTTATCCTTCGATACCATTTATAAAATAAACATCAGATAACAACAAATTAATATATATTTTTGCCGTCAATTATAAGTTTATTGTCAATATATTCAGTAAAATAGTGTTAAAACAAGTAAAGAAAGTTGTGTTTATTCTGTGTTTCATAGAAAACAATGAGTGCTCTGAGAGTTAATTGCTATGAAGTCAATGCAACCATTAATTTATTATTAATTATATTTGTGTTCACTATTGTCGTCAAATTAACGGACAGTCAATCATATGTGCCTCAAATAGAGTTGGGTGGAGTGGACTTAGAACAGTACCCAAAATGTGATCAACAGTTGGCACCCTATCGGGTCAAATGTGAAGTCATTTATAAAAATTCTGTAAATCAAACCATAAAAAGACATAATATGGACATAAGGACAGAATCAGTGCGGAGTGCCATTTGTTGTGGTGTGTGGAGGGCCAGAGAGTGTGTGGCCAACGCTGCTCTTGATATCAGAGACTGTGGTATAGTTGTGGCCACACTTTACTTAAATTTGCCCACAAATAAAGAAATCAAAGAAGAAGTGGCCGATATTTGTACGGAATATGATGATAAAGCCCCCACTTGTAGTCATTGTCTCATTCCTTTCATATCATTTTGGAACCTATTCTTTATAATTATGTTACGAATTATTATATTTTAGGAAACAATTTTTTTTGAAGAAAATTTCAGATTTTATTAAATATTTTTATTTAAATTCATATTTATGTGACTGATTTGAATGAGATTTAAATATAATTTTAAGTGTCTTTTGTGTTAATATTTATATCTCTTGTGTTGTTCTTGACTTTTATGGTGAATATCCGTCTCTTTCTGGTTCTCTTCATTTTCTTTTACTTCATGTGATTCGACCGTTTGAGGTGTTTTGTCCAAAAGAGTGGCAGCAAAGGCTAGTGATGATATCGCAGCCAATATGTGCGTCAAATGCGCTAAATTGTAGAGAATGGCCGACGAGTTCAGTATTATCCGGTAGTTGTGGTAATGTTCGTGAATCCAAATAACGGACAAACCATAGGCCGAGTAATAACTTAGAGTAAAGTCATTGAGAAAATTGCCAAAAATAGCGGCCGAACAGAAGAGACCGACTAATGAGATGTGATGTACAATAGGAGGCATAGACTGGTTGTGGAACATCTCTACCTGTATTTCTAGTGATTCATTGCTGCCCTTCTTCTTCAAGCAGGTCCTGAACTCACATTTTTCAAACTTATGAGGAGTGGACCACTTGTGCTGATAGTAAATCATATTTGTTATCAAAAGGATTACTGTAAGCGAGACAAAGAGCAAAACAAACGGCTTGAATGTGGCCCAAACCATACGATTCCAGTCCTCATTATGTGGACGGGGTGGTTTCACGAAACATATTCGAGATTCCCGCCATGGTCGCCCTCTTTCTGGTGAAACCTTCGCCATTGAAAACTTCAATTTATTTGAGGCAAACCATATTTGCCAAACAAGCAAAATACTTATATCCTGGTACAATACAACTAATAGTCTAACAGCACTACCGTTGCTGAGTTGTACTGACCGGTACCCGATGTGTCTCTATTTATTGTCTCATTTGTTTTCATTTTGCAAATAATCGATAAGTGATGTCATTAAAACCAATTTAAACAAGGTTATTTGTTTAAAATATACTCTTTTAGAGAATTTATTGAAATTTTAATATATTCAAATCAAATAAGAATTCATATTAGAAGTTATCTTGGTGAGTATGTAAAATATACAGTAATACGATTAATAATTACTAAATGTACAGTGCAATTTTATCAATAAGATCAGGGTTCATCATAAGAGGTATTTTCGGATACGAGATTTTGGCAAAATAGATTCCCTGAGTTCCGAAAGAATAGGCCATTTTACCCTCCCTTCACCCCTTCCCCCTCAGGTTCGAGTTGGACGATAACCTTTCAATTTGATTGATTTTAAACGAAAAGACAATAAAGAGGTCTTCAAATAGATTTATACGAAGAGTATTGAAATAATGTTAAATTACTTTAGATTTTTACTTTAATTTCTTTGTTTTGTCTCAAAACAAAGTGTGAGAACAGAATGGATGCAAAAACACAAAAGATGTGAAAGAAATGACTGCTCACATAAACCACATTCTGAGCCCTATCTTTAACTGAGTTCAAGAGTTTGTCCCATCGGTTGACAACATCGAAGTTATCATAAATGAGCGAAATTAGAGAAAAGGAGGCCATACTGTGGATCGTATAAAAGTGGTCGCACCAAATGCCGACAACCATTCCGATTAAGGGCAACATATGAACCAAAAGGTGCAACACTTCCATTCCTATAGCATTGCTAATGAGTTGGTCCCTCTGGTTCTCTGCCAACTGATTGACCTCTAAGTTGTGTAACAATTCCCTCATTGAGTACTCATTATTCCACGAGATTTTCTTCGTTGTTATCACTGTTAACGCTATCCAAAGACCAATAGTACTGACCATCGCTATCGGTAAGACCACCTTTGATACAGTGAATAGGATTCCCATTCTTCTAACCGCCAGTTAATTATTTTGATTCAAATCAATGCAAACTTAAAATTGTTCTAAATTTATGATCCTATTCATAGATTGAGTCAATAGATGTTATATTTGTCCAAATGAATAAACAAATAGCACTCAACGGTTATATTCACCAAATCATTATCTATGAGAATATCCAGGTTGGCAAGATTAATGAACCTGGTTATTAACTATTGTTAACATCAAATCGTCATTAACTTAGAAAATACTTTTGACAACAAATTATTGGTTTTTAGTTTTATTTCTTATATTTAAAATAATATTTAAGTTTAATCTAAGAATTAAGTATAATTTCAAAATATAATTATTAATTATTATGAGTTGAATGCCTTTTATTTAAGTATTAATTAAATGTCATTTAAATATTTATTAACAAAATTATGAAAAGTTTGATCAGAAAGAGTGAACTTTTCCTATGAAAACCCAGGACTCTGTTCTCATATCTTTCCCTATGAAAATGAAGGGATGATCTGCTCTGACTAATGGAGGAATACCACGATATTTCAAATCACGAGTCGCCGGATAGAGTCCACTTTCGCTGATTTTGAAAACAACTTTATGTAAACTAAACTTTTGGTAGAAAATCAAGTCATTCATCAATATTTGTATTTATTGGTCAATAAATGAGTTAAAACTTTTACTCAAAATTTTACGAAAAGAATTTAAACGATAAAAAATGACATTTTATTAAAATTACGATAAAAATGAGATAAAATTATTTGGTTTCAATAGTTTTAAACTTTCTTAAGAAGAAAATATTGATTATGACTCCGGCGGCGATGAGCAGTGCCTTGTCTTCGGGTGCGATCACTTGTGGGACACTTACTCTGATGTGATGATCCTCTTTGACGACACCATTCAAAAGCAATTTATCGAATCGTTTGATGATATTTCCTATCGATTCGTTAGAAGCGTTGAGTATATCGAACTCATGTCTCACATTTGCGGCACCCATTCGGGTAACAATAAAACGCTTTTTCTTTGTTCTCGGATCAAGTATTACGAACTCCACTGTCTTGTCGATTAGGAATCGGGTTTGTTTCAGGTGTCCGATCGGTTCTTCAGGCGGACATTCGATATCTGCAACGAATCGACCGCAACAGAAGGACTTCCAATGCTTCTTAATGACCATCACTTGTCGGCAGTACTGGTCGACAACCATTAGAGTGAAGGGGCGGTACGTACTGTTGCTGTGGTTGTCTTTGGGGCCGATATGGAACAGCTGCTGAAAGTCTGCATTTCGTAAAGTCATACAATTGTTTGTTAGGCTTTTGTCGAACATTCTGTCTATCATTTTGATGTTGTCATAGATATAGAATTTCCTCAACTTATCCACACATTCGAGACCCACTCTAATTCTGTCCCTATTGTAAGACTTGTCTTTAGGCTTAAGCATCCAGTCGGGAATACCTGCAGTTACGTGATCGATGGCCTGGATGTTATCTCCTGATACTTTGTGTGGCTCTGCATTCATAGCAATTGTGTTCGACTTTTCCCTCTCATCGGTGCCGAACTCCGCCATCGGTTGAATTGTTTTGTCTGTCATATGAGTCCTGAGATGTGAATACACGAGTCTATCGATGGCTTTCATCGGCTGATATTTCGGTCCCTTTGGCTCATAGATAATGATATGTCCGTCGATCTCTTTGTTGAGGATCTTCCTCTTCGTCTCTTCATATGAGTCGATAGATTTGGGCTTTTGAACATTAGGTCGTTGATAATTATCCACGAAATTTACCCAAGTACTTTCCACACTCTCAGTGTCGGACTCTACCTTATTATCAGAGACATTCACGACTAGTTGTCCGCTTTCTTTTGATTCCTTCAGTTTTTGTTTCTGTTCTTTACTCTCATTCTTGGGAACAGTTTTACTGTCATTACTTGAACTCGAATTCGACGACTTTTTCGGTTTTAATTTCATCGAATCGGAAACTACTGTCGGTTTTATAGAACTCTCTTCTGAAGACATACAAAGCCAATTGAAAACTCTTTTAATCAGTGATTAATAATCACTGAAGAAGTAAACCATTATTTATACAGAAATAACTGAAAACTATTTAATTCGAAATTCCAAACATTATCTCAAATCTCGTGAATATTAAATTAATTTTTATTTTCCACTTTTAGTAAAACAATATAACACGTGATAAAGAGATCAGAGTGAATGAATCTGTCCAAAGAAAACCCAGGACTTTGTCCGCGTATCTTTTACAATAAAGAGGAAAGGGTGATCAGCCCTTATAACTTGAGGAGAACCATTATCTATAAAATCCTGTTCGGGAGGTTTGACCCCATTGTCATTGATTTCAAATACAACTTTTTGTAAAATATTGTTTGCTTTGATGGGGTGTTGGCCACTGATTTTGGACAGTTCTCCCGATGTGTTAAACACTTTTAGCTTATTGTAAATTTTGGCGAAATCGTAATCACATTCGAGTTTGAATTTCGGCAAAAATATATCACATCTGCACTTATGAAGGGATTCGATGGCTTCAGAAATTGACTGGTAGTTCAACCCGTCCCACACTTTTCCCAAACCGTCCAGAGTTTTGGGGAGTATACCAATGAAGACCATAGATTGAGACGCTAACGGGATTTCAAAGATATGTGCGTCCCATTTGGTTACAAACCCGTAACCAAAGTTTAAGCCAATAATTGACATCATTTGGACAGTTGTTTGTCTGTCGGCACTGCTATGGAAATACTCCTCCTTTATATCACTCAATGGGAATAGTATTTCCCATTTGCCTAAAAAAATAATTTTAAATCTCATGAAACTTATTGGTTATTATTAATCATTACTTTTGAATCGGACGGCACTCAATACCATAAGTTGTGTCCGATTATCTATTTTTGTCTGAAAGTCTTGAATATTCTTAGTATTCAAATCATTTTTAATCAATTCAGTGATTTGACGTCCGATTAGATCAAAATCCCTTTTGAAGTCAATTCTATCGATATCTACATTAAAGTATCGTTTGATTGAAATTCTGTATTTGTCTGAATAGTTGGCCTTTTCGTCGACCAGAATCCGAATCACATTAAATAAGTCATAATTGGGACACAATTTGTACCGTTCGTAAGCCAACACTTGAAGGACGCCTTGAATTGCTTTGAAAGCAGTGTCGTCGTCAAAAGGAGGGGTAATTTGATTGGTTTTAAGAAAATCTTTCAAATCAAAGTAAGTCTCGCCATTTGATCCAAGGTATAGCATTGCTATCAAAAAATGAATTTGTTTAGAGTTTAAATTATTTCTCGTTGTAATTACCGAAAGAGGCATATAGATTGACGGGACTGACCGCGTGGTTCTTCTCACTACGAGGTAATTCGCTGAAGATTTTTGCCGAAAATTTGTTCAAAAGTGTACTTTTGGGATCGAAATCTTCATCGACAAGAAGTTTCTCCGCTCCTATTCTATGAGCCACTATTGGAACCACAATCTGAGGCACATTACATATTTGGTCGGTATTTCGTAGGTCTTTGGTGTGTGGAATGTCATCCATTTTTAAAGATTATACAAAATTAAAGGCAATGTAATAAAAAAATTTGAAAGTCTTTCCCTTAAATTTAAAAGCTTTTTACTTCTCGTGATAACTGAGGATTCAATTGAAGGTTATTTTACATCGACTTTCATATATGATTTTCATATATGACTTGGTCATTTTATGTGGGTTTAATGGGAAAAGAAAATCTGATAATAACTAAATTGAATTTAATTAATGATTTTCTGAATTTAAGAATCAAACAAATATTGAATTCAATGTTAAATTCATTAAAGGATTTCTTATATTTGATTAATTGAAGTATTATTTGTTTCACAGATTCCAAGCTTTCATTTTTCAAATGTTTTTATTTCTTTTTTAGGATTAACTCAAATGTCATATATATTAAACAGATGTTTAAGTCTTAAATCTTTTGGAATTTCAGTAAATGATAATTATTTTCAGTTATTTTATTTACAAAATTACTGACAAAACTAATGATAAGAATTGTGAATCACTTGAAAAGTATTTTTATTGAAATTCAGTCACTTTCGCGTGAATTTCAAAATTAATGCTCAGAATATTTTTTACTCATTAACTTTTGGCGGAGTAATAGTCACTCAGATTTTCATTTAAGTCTTTCATTTAAGTTTCAAATGAAAGTCTCAATTAGTGTTGTGTTTTGTTCACTACTTTTTGGGAGAATTCAATGCAAAGATAATTCTCTGATTACAGACGAGAAAAATGCTGAAAGTTTTCTCTCCACTTATGAATCTCAATGTGCTAAAGAAGTTCAGAAGATCACCTTGGCTAACTGGGCTTATGAATCAGATATAAATGATAAAACAACTAAACAAAAGGTATAAATAATAAGATATTCCTAATTAAGAGTTTATGGATTGAACCAAATTATAAAATATGCAGATTTCGGCCACAATTGCATTCAATGAATTTCAGAAGAAGCAGTCGGTGGCGGCCAAGAAGTATGATTGGACTCATTTCAAGGAAAAGAATCGCAGATTACTTGAAAAGATGGCAGTCATTGGAACAGCTGCTCTCAACAAAAAGGATGAACTTAAGGTTTAATTTAAATTGCTAGATTAGACAAATTATGTGCCTTATAATATAAAATGAGTATTAAATGAATGAAATAATCGATTAATAGTATACAACGGTTACCAATACTATGGAAACAACTTATAGCAGCGCCAAAGTATGTGTCAGCGGAAAATGTGGCCTCGAATTAGATCCAGGTTAATAATATATCCATTCTAAACACTTCTATATATTTTGGTCATAGATTTAAGTGATATTATGGCCACTTCTAAAAACTATTCTGTGCTGTTGGAGGCGTGGGCCAATTGGAGAGATGCTTCTGGCAAGAAAATGAGACAAGATTTCATAACCTACTATACTCTTGGCAACAAAGCAGCCAAACTCAATGAACTTCCAAACAAAAGTTAGTGGAAATAAAAATTACAATTTGATTCACTTTTCACTTCAGAATTTAAATCATTGGATGAGTTGTGGCTCTTTTCGTGGGAAACGCCGGACATTAAGGAACAAACGGCTCAACTCTTGGAAGAATTGAAACCACTCTATAAGAAAATCCACGCTTACGTCAGAATGAAACTCAACAAACAATATCCAGAAAAGATGCCAAAAGATGGTACTATACCAGCTCATCTATTGGGCAATATGTGGGCACAGACCTGGGCCAATGTCATGAATACTGTCGAAGGAATAGATCCTTACCCAGACTTAACCCCAATTGATGTGACCGATGCTCTTAAACAAAAGGTTTGTAAATTGATTGCATAAATATTTGTCCGACTCTTTAATTTTCAGGGATTTACATCAAAAAAGATGTTTGAATTATCCGAAAAGTTTTTCGTTGATTTGGGTTTAGAAAAAATGACGGATAAGTTTTGGGAGCGATCTATAATTGATAAACAAAATAATACTGTTATGGTTTGGTCAGTATATCCAAATTCATAGTTAATTTCAAAGTTTATTTGAATCTGTATTAACCCTATAGTCATGCCTCTGCCTGGGATTTCTATGATGGGGAGGACTTCAGGTCTCATAAGTTATAATTCAAATTGAAATTAATGTTTGAAATTACATAGAATAAAAATGTGCACGAGTATAAATATGGAGGACATGATCACAATTCATCATGAAATGGGTCACATTCAATACTACCAGCAGTATAAAAATCAACCAATTCTTTTCCGTGAAGGAGCTAATCCAGGTATTTTTAAGAGGACAGCAAATATTTGCAATAATAACAATAAATATTTGAAATAAGGATTTCATGAAGCAATCGGTGATCTCTTGGCTCTCTCTGTCGCCACACCTAAACATTTGAAAAAGATAGGACTCTTGACTCTGGATGAAAACCCACAACTCATTGCCAAGATTAACATCAAATTCCAGCTAATGATGGCTTTGAATAAGTTTGTGTTCCTTCCATTCGGTTACTTAATGGATAAGTGGCGGTGGGATGTATTCTCTAAAAAAGTCTCTGCCAGTGATATGAACCGTCACTGGTGGGAACTAAGAGGTAAACACCAGGGTCTATCACCTCCTGTCAATAGAAGTGAAAATGATTTTGATCCCGGAGCCAAATATCATATCCCCGCCAGTGTTGAGTATATTAGGTATTCATCCAATCAATTGACTAATTTATTTGAGTCTTATCTGTAAATTCAATGATTTAAAGATACTTTGCGTCACATATTCTTCAGTTCCAGTTTCACAAAAAGTTATGCAGTTTTAGAGAAAAGGCAGTTCCTCTTCACGAATGTGATATCGATGGTGACCGCGAGGCTGGAAAAGCGTTAAAGTATTTTGATGAATGTTCCTTGCTCAATCATTAAACTAATCATATTTAAAAATACTAAATTAGACAAATGTTAGAAAAGGGTTCGTCCCAGAAATGGCCCAAACAGTTGAAAGACTTTGTTGGCACAGAGAAGATGACTGCCCGCCCTTTACTCGAGTATTTCAAACCACTGCAAGAGTTTCTCGACCAACAACTCAAAGGACAGCAAATTGGATGGACTTTCGATGGTATGTACACTCAATCTAAGCTGGAAATGACATTTCATACTATTCTTTCTTAGTTGACGACTATTTAAGTGATGACAAAGGCTTACATAGTAAAGAATCTAGTTCCATCAAATCACTCCATGTTAACATTATTTCATTAGTTATCTGTGTTTTGCTGTCCATTACTTTCATACAAAATATTTAATAAAAGAGAATGTTTTGCAAAATCTCTTCGTTTTTGATTTGAATATATTGTGACGGAACTAATGCTGAAGAGGTTTAGAACCGTAAAGTGTGGGTCACTTATGAGAAGGTCTATGAGATAAATGGTTTGCAAGTCATGGCTGAGGAATAGGTTCGCTAATAGACCTTAAATGAGA
>JAQIWF010001194.1:0-13028 GCA_034694965.1 Ceratozetes gracilis | reverse complement strand
GAAAAAATTAGGCGGTACCTTTATAGAGAAATTTGTCTATGGAGAAGCCAGGTTAAACTTGTGTATATGGGCAAAGTATCTTTTCAGAATAGTAAGATAATTTGATCAACACTTTGCTATCGTACCTAAAAATAATTATAATTTGATAATTTATATTATTAACAAATTAAATATCTTATAGATATAATTATTTTTTATTGTGAAAATAAATGCATAGCATTCAAAGCACTAATTAACCAAGTCAAATAAATAAAACTACAAGTTCAATTTTAATAACTTTAAAGACAAAAATTACAGTTTTTAAAATTCTAACAAGATAATGAATTTTCAATTAACTACCTAATTTATTAAGCAATTATAAGCTTAATTCGCTTGCTAAATTATCACTAAACATAAAATAATAAATAAAAAAATAATTTTAAAATAAACGTGAAATTAGATCACTATCGTCAAAGCCAATTATACAAGTTAAAATTAAATAGATTAAATTTAATTGACTTCCTAGATATGATTACAGTTTATATGTATTTTTATCTTTTTAATCAATTAGAGAATATTTTATTCAATTATTGTAAATTAAATGCTAACTAAAAATGTACATTATTAAATTAATTATTTAATGCAATTTAACCAAGTAGTTTATCAAAGAGTTTGGCCATATCTTGAAGCATATTTTGTTGATTTATATTTAATAAAGGAAAAATACCGCAGCAGGATTTTATTAAAAAATTTACCATTACAATGTAAGACTACATTGTATTACAGTAGTTTATTTTATATGATATTTGAATAAGGTTATAATCTTTAGATAATTTTCTAAATATATCATTGTTCAAACCAAAATCAATCTAGGACTTCATTATGTTGATATCATAAAAAATATAAGCAATCAAATATACAATGTTAAGACCATCTTGCTTCTCAATATTAACTAAAAAAGTAAATCCTGGGCATATTTGAATTAAATTTTGTTAAAAATACTTGGCATTTTAAAAATATATTTTTCTAAAGTTATTAAAAATTTCTTTACTTATTTATATTATAAATTATATATATATTCATGGAATCAGATCATTAGGGTATAGGAATAACCTTAAGTTTTTTATTTAGCATTATTAATTATATAAATACACGATTAGTACTTTGGAAATATCATTAGTTTAATGACATATTCTCCTAAATTCCTTGAATATATTTTAAATTAATAGTTGTTTTGATACAAACCTAAAGGTTATCAAAACAACTAGGTATTATTTTAAACTAAATTATTTTTAAGGCAAATTTTTAAATTATTAAATATACTAGAGATTATATTTATTTATTTTAATCTCACTAAAAATGGAGGGAATTAAAAATAAAGTTCTTGCAAAATTATCAAGCAAATCAGATAATTTTCACGGAATATTTGAATTTGAGAAATATCTTGTTAATAATTGTATAATATTCTCACCATCGTTTAATTCATACATGAGAAGGGAGAAGGTATCCAATACAAGACGTAAGAAATATTTGTTATTTAAATTATTATATTTAATATGCGGAATAAAATTTGGAATCTTGAATATTAACCATGATCCAAAGGTGTTAGCTCTTTTTGGTGAATTTCTTTATAAAATATATAACATTAAAATAATGGCTGGTTTCTATTTTATTGCTGTCTGGGCAACAGTTGTCAATCAATTCATCTTATACAATTTGGAAAATAAGTCTAAGCTTTATATCTTGGATCTATTGTATCATATTTCAAGAAAAACAACCACATATCGATTGGAAGGGAAAAACGAGAAAAAGTATTCCATTTTCTCATTCATCCTATTTGACATATATTTCCATCACCAAGTTAATATAATTACAACAATTGTCATAATTGTCTATAGTTATTGTTCTTTTATGGCATACCAAGATCCAACGATTAAACACAACCTTATAAGTTTATTCTTAAATCTTATCTCCATGAGCATTTGGTCAAGACACTTAACAATATCATGGTTCAGTTTCTTATCATTTATGATATTCGCCACTATGTACTTGCATATGAGACTTAAGGAAATTCAACAAAATTTGATGGAAGGTATTGTGAAGAGGACGGCATATATCATATGGCAGTCAATCATAAAACACAATCAAACAATAGATTTGATTCAAAATTTGAGTCATTTCTACAATCATATGATTGGAATCATGTATACATTTGGAGCTCTGGCTTTAGTATTGTCTTTGATATTGTCTTTCCACCCTGATAATAATGTATGGTCTAGAACCTTCTGGTTGTTAATTGTGATCATCTGCACGATAACAATGTATAGCATATCCAAGATTACAGCCTCGATATCGACTGCCAGTGAAAGAACAGTCAAACACTTGTATCAGATATTCATTGGGAAAAAATTTCGGAATTTGTGGCTTAAGTTAAAAATCGATGCCTTCATAGACCGACTAAACAAGGAATTCGTTGGCTTTTCATGTTTTAACATGTTTGAATTTAGAGCAAAGACAGTTTATGAATTCTTTCTTCTTCTCACATCAGCATATATTCTGATCAGGAGAATAGTTTTATTTTAAACTCAACAGATTGAAGGAATATTTTATTATTCTTTACTCAATATAAAAAGTGTTTTACATTTCTTAGTGCATTAAAAGAAGAATGGTGAAACTTCAAAAAAGTTAACAACAAGAAAAATAGGTCATTTAAAACATTGTCCCACGTTTTAATCTGATTATAGAATAAAGAAATGAGGCTATAAATCCAAACAATATCGTTGCTATGGAAATTAGAGAGTTTCAACACTCACACACTGACAGCAGAGATGCACAAACAATATTAATGCAATTAAAGTCTTTTTTTTAAATATTGTGTTACAGTTTGCTGACTATACAAAAACACAAACACTTAAAATTATGTTTATAAAAATCGTAGAAATGAATCAAATTGATTAGAGATACCCTGGATTGGCTAAAATGCCCTCGTCTTATATAAGCAAAAATCGCTTATAAGCAATGCTTTTAGAGCACGAGTAGTGCTCTTCTCATGTAAAAGGGGTCGGATATAAGCAAAGGCAAACAAAAGCTTCTACATAAAATCATTTAAAAACCAAGAAACAACTCTTGAAATAGTAGATAAAGTTAATAGAATGCCACAAACAGTAAATCTATTGCAAGAAGAGTAAGAATAGCTGATTTCTGAGTAATAGTATATACATTTCATCATATTTAACCGATTCATTAATGAATAATATTTTTGTTCTCCTATCGGTTATAAGCAAAGTCGCTTATAAGCAAGAAATTTTAAATCACCAAGCGATTGCTCTTAAGCGACTTCCACTGTATTAATATGAAAAAAATATTTATCAAATGTTATTAAGTAAAATTAACTAGTATAATTTTGAAATAATCGGTGTTATACAGGAGTTAAATTATTAGCTTGGTGATTCAATTCCACACTTTCTTCTGCAGGCGTTACCTTGATCTTTAAATATTTTTCCAAAATAGGTGCTATAATACAGTCTCCGGTTATGTTTGTTGCTGTTCTCATTCTATTACTAAAATATTCAAGGTCAATATTTATTTCAATGCTTTATTTAGCATGCTCACAAAATCCAATCGAATGAAATCATGTAGGCCAGTATTTCAAAAGGGTTACTAATGCCGATTAATGAGCAGATAGTAATAAAAAAGACCAAGGCAGATGGCCCACTTGGAGCGGCCGGAATTGCCAATGATTGAATAACAGAGTATATGCTAGTTGTATTAAATGTTTAAAATTATTCAATATTTATGATTCATGAAAATAATTAACCTAGATTCTCTGAAATTCTATACTTTCCATGTTAAAGTAATAAATTTATTATTTTAACGAGGTTATCTTTAAGCCTGGTCTTCCACTGTTCAATCTATCTCATATCAGCACATCTCAATTTGGGTATTATAAAAAATTTATCAAAAATATCTCTATAATAAATAGAATAAGGACTAAGATAAAGAGCTTATTCCACTCAAATTGAGACGCTTTAATATGAGATAGACTGTACCTGGTATATTTATTTTTATATTATAGTGTTAATTAAATTTGCTTTCTTGAGATACTTTCTAGGTTACCCTGTTAATTTATTTGAATTTATACGTACCAAAGTGTGATAAAAATTGGCAAGGTTACAATTTTTCCATGCATTTGTGCAATGAATATAGTCATCATGGGAAAATACGTTGCAGTGCCTGGCATGTGCATGTTCATTGCTAACGGTAGGAAAAAATGCGAAATGGACTTATCAAGCTTATGGTTCTCCTCCATACACCTCATTGTCACCGGCAAGGTGATTGCACTAAAGAATAAACATGTATATCAAATAATATAAATATTTAAAAGCAAACTTACCTAGAACCTGAACCAACAGCTAGAAGTATTGCGGGTAATATGTTATAATACAATTTAAAGGGATTTTTCCGAGTAAACCCAAAATATAGAGCAGGGTAGAAAATAATCCAGATTATGGTATAGGCAATTGTTACAGTACCACTAAACCAAGCTATTTGAACAATAATTTTCTCTGGTGACTTCATTTTGATACCTTCCACGATCATCCAACTGAACATTCCAAAAGGCATTAACCTTAATAAGATTTATTTGATTCAATTATTTGCAAGTTTCAAGTTTTCATTGCTTATTATTAGTTTATAGATATAAAAGAAGCAACAAAAATTTGCAAGGTAAATTAATCATAGGATGGGTAGACTAATCTTATTATCATACATTGACAATGACACTTATTATGCAGATTTCCTATTGAAGTCCAAGGTGAGCCGGCTATCATCTTGATTTAAAGCTTAACCTTGCTAAGATCTAGTGTTTCATATTTTGCAAAGAATCTTGGCTTAAGTCAGCCTTAATAGGATTAAACTTGATATAAATTATATTAAAAAAAACTATTAAAATAGCATTAAGGCAATTAGCATTTCACTCGTTAATATAACCACACATCCTTCTAATTTTTTAATGTCCAAGATAGTTTAGTACCAAGATGATAGCGGGCTCACCTTGAATTTCAATAGGAAGTCTATATAGTTAGTTTTTTTAATTAAGAGATTCTGGATTACTTCTACCATGCCTGTTTTACAGCACTTACACAAGTAGTTGATTAAAAATCTCCATGATAATATCGTTGGTCTCAATCAGAAGGGCCTTTATATTCTGTGTCCTTTGTCCCATATGCAAGAGTGCAAAGCCTAGTCCTAAACCTATTGAGCACAATCCCAACATATTTGGTTGGAATGACTTTTGTGGCACTTTATTAAATCCTAGGCTCTTATTCAGTGCATCCTTAGGCACAAGTGCTGTATAGTGTGTCATAATAGTGGCCGCAACCAAATTATCCGGGCTTAAATTCCTGTGTAGTTTTAAGAAATTAATGTATACAAAATAGCAAGGTTAAACATACATAAGCACATCATAAATTGCCTCTTCCTTAGAGAAGTCATTCGGTGTTGCAAATCCCAGTCGGTTATCGATCGGTCCCTCACTTTCCGGCTCAAACACATCTCCGACTCCGGGCTTCATAAGTGTGGCCACAATCGCCCCCCAAATGGACATAACAGTCGTGAAGAACAAAATCAACAAAAAAGAGATAATAACCAGTCGTTTGTTATTATCTATTTTTGTACCGCAAATGCCTTAAAATATTAAAATAGCATGGTTACTAAAACCATTTAAAGAAAAAAGAACCTTATTCTCCTCTATTTACCGTATTATCCCCCCCCAAATAAGAGCATTCCCCTATATTTGTGGTGGACTGTTTCCTTAAATACATGACCCTGGTTACTTTAGAAATGCCATTATAAACCTGTGGCAGCATGCCCGTATACCCCGGGGTCTCCCTCACAATATAAAGGCATGCTTTTATTTGGGGGGGGGGATAATACGGTATCACTTTAAAAGTATCTAGTTGATATTAAATTTATTATAATTTTAGTAAATAAACATTATTGAAACTTACTTGTTGAAAGAGATGAAATGATGAGTGGTACAACCAAAATCATACAGACACGTACTAGAATTAGCCCAGGTAGACCAATGTATGTTAGCATAAGCGGGGTAATTTCAAAAAATGCCCTTATTATGAAACCAATAATTAAGCCCAAAATTAATGATCCTATTATTAACAAAGAGGCTCTGTTTGTCCTAAACCATTCCTATAATAACATGGTTATTTCACAGATAATCTAAGAAATGATTTATTAAAATTACCATGAATTTAGTTGCAAAACCCATCTTAAACTTGCTTAAATATTTATAAACTATTTCACTTATTTATTAAATTTTGTTGAACTAAACTTGAAATAAAAAAATTTAAAAAACAATTTTTATTTTCATTTACAATAATAATAACAATTCTGAGAATTAAGACAATGAGTAGCCAAGAGTTCTGGTAATAGCCAAAGAAGACCTTGGCATATTTCATGTAAAATAATATAATATTATATAAATCATTACTTTTAAAGGGCATTAATTTGTAGAGTAAAAAATGTTGACTAAACCCACAATATTCCACTCATTCTTACAAAATTATATAATTTGATGTAACCTTGGTACAAATGATGAATGAACCCATTCATATGTCTATTTTTTGTTTTGATTAGCTATCATTCATATAATTAATTGAAATGTTTACTCAGACTTATAATAGACATCCTTTTTAACTGACAATTAATCTAGTTTATAAAATTTGTTTTCTTCCTTACTTGTTATATTAAAAGTTATTTGAAATATTTAATAAAATTGAGAAGCTTGTGCAAGTTAACAATTTCAGGGATAGCAATGAGATAGAAAATACTCTCTTTTGTTATCGAATCCCTGGCAGGGTTAATTTTAGCAAGATCATCCATGGTTTTTAAAATAAATTGACAAAAATTTATTAAATATTCTGATGGCATAACAGTTACTTTTGTAACTTACCGTATTACCTCCCTAATAAAGTCATGCCCGTATAGGTGAGGTAGACCATTTTCTTAAAAACATGACTCTGATCACTTCAAAAATGCCATTATAAACATATGGCAGCATGGCCGTATACCCCAGGCCCTTGTCTGGTCTCCCTCACAATATAAGGGCATGCCCTTATTTGGTGAGTAATACGGTAGTAGCGAAAATATTTAATGATTTATCAAAATGCAAACATTTCTAATCCATATTTTGATGGATAAGATTTAAAAACAAACTTTATTATTGAATAATATATTTAAATATCTAATCAATATTTTTGCATTTCAAGTGTACTACATCTGAATCTATATTCTGAGTCAAATATGTTATACCAAATATGGAAAAGTATTGATGAGGGTATGGTTACCCAAGGGGGATGCCCCATATGCCACTTGTTATATATAACATTTTAAAACAAATTACCTTGAATGATTTAACATCACGTATGAACATTAGGTCTGTTGAGATTGAAAGTATTTAGCAAGTATTAATCACTCCTGACCTCCCTGTGGGCTTTGTGTTTGGCTAACCCTAAATGTAAGGCGTCTGAAACTTTGAACATTTCTAGTGTTTTATCTCACAAATAATAAGCTTTAATCGATTATTTCAAATCCTGTAACCAAGATAACAATTATGGAATTTAATGTTAAATAAATACAATGTCTGAGAAATATAATAAAACCTAAGAATGAAAAACAATTTTGACTTTCATTTCAAGAACTGATAATATTTTCATAAAACTACTGTTTATTAACAGATGAGTGCAGAAAATGATTCAAAATTTAGATTTTATATTCAATGAGAATTTTAGCAAAAAAAATATGAGACAAACAAATAAGAGATATATTTATTCGTATTATTATTTTAGAGCTCATAAAGACGTAAAACTTAATAAAGTTATCTAATCTCAAATTTACGAATTAGAGTCTGAGTGGAAGCAAATGCAGGGTTAACCAGGGGTAGGGATAGAGCCCTTCATTTTGTTAAAAATGTTATTATTTTCTGATTAGTGACAAATTAAAAAATATATTTAAGAGGGGATATAATTCTAAGGAAAGACTAGGTATTCTCAGATTTTTTCATAATTTTGACAAAAAATCACTGATTTAATTAAATCGAAGACCTTGGTCAATTCTGAATAAATGTTTATGGCATCTGAAGAAAAGGGCATATCTTATAGGCTTTAAACAATACTTTTGGTCTCTAATCAACACAAATATATTAGCGATGACTTACTTAACAGAAATGCAATCATAAAAAGCATAATTCAAACGCAAGTCTTGGTCTTAGTTTTTATTGATTGTCTGACTAATAGCCGGTGAAAATAACTTCCGATCGCTGTACTCGACGTTTAAAGCGATTAATTTGAAAGATTCATTCAGTTTCACCTTAGCTCTAATCGAGAGTATATTAGACTATATTTAATCGTTTGTTAACTCAATGAACTGATCTTGTATTTTGTCACCTGTTCTTATTAGAAGTTGTTTCTCACTCATCAATCATCTCATCTTTAGCTCAACAATGAATTCTTTAAGACTTTTGTTAATATTGTCATCAATTGTGGCATCAATTGTGTGCATATCAATACCCATGGACAAATTCCATCCACTAGTTAATGACCGCTGTTTTAATGAGACATATGACAGAAGGCCACTCACTTTAGGTCAGAACTATCCGGTGGGGCTGTCCATCGAGAATATGATCTCGCTCATTGAAAAAATTGAATTGAAATTACCTCAACTGAATGCACAACAAATTGTGATACTTATTCTAAGAAGGTATACAATAAATTATTTTCATTATATTTATTTTAAATATAAAATTACCAAGCTTATACAGTAGGTGAGTTAACTATGGAAAAAATAATATAAAGTTTTAAAGAAAATTTTGTAAAATGCCCTGATTCTTTGTTGATTGAATACAAACCTTGATTTTTAAAAAAGCCTACTTCAATTTAGTCACGTAAACATTATTTTTCTGATTTTCAACAAGCAATAACTCATCCATTGAAACTAATATAAAAGACTTCAATAAATATTTACTTTGATATGACTCAGATTTCACCTTGATGGCATTCAATTGACGGGAGCCACTAATATGGTAACACAGGTTGAACTCAAACACAAAAGAATAACTGAAGAGATAATGCAATCCTCGGCGGGAAGTGCTGTCGGAAATGTAGACTTTCCTGAGGACGCGCTCACAGAAGATGAAAAGTGTGCCCTTTTCTTCACACTATCCCATTCCATCAATGAGACAGCTCGTTTTGATGAGGAGACTATGCATACATATCAAAAGTCAATGCAAACTCCGATGAGAGCACCGGCTGTTCCCAAACCAGATAATAAATCCTTACACGTTCCAAATGCTAAGAAACTGAATACTTCTCAGCCAGTTCAATCGGCGTTCCTGCCCAAAACAGGACAGTCAACACAAGATTTGTCAGCCAAACCATCACTACCTAACCCAATCATACCTAAGGCAGTTGTACAAGAACCTGCAAAAACTTTGGAATCTAAGCAACCAATTAATAGTGATTCCGACTCTATTAAGGAGAACGACAAAAGGGTTAAGAGGGCTGACACTGGATTAAGAAGAGTGGCTCAACCGTAAGCTAAATAAAATTAAATTACAAATAAACTTCTCCACAATGTTTGAATGCAGTGAAAGTCATTCTAATGTCCCCTTCAATGCTACTAAAGGTGTAACCATTCAGTAATGCTAACAAGCAATGCGGAGAAGTCTTTTTTTTTAAATCTTCCAAGTACTAAAATATATTTAACCCATAGTAATGTGTTTGGTCCGAACACACTCACTCTGACGAGAAGGCCCCGTGAGAAAGGAGTGGCGAGTTTTAGGAATGACAGGTTCACTGCAATAGCTGCCAATCGTGTCTTAATGGGTGCAGCCGTTGGGCTTCTCTCGCCGGCAGTCAGATCAGTGAGGGATCTCATCAAAACCATAGCAAACATCGATAAGCAGGACATTCCCGACGGACAAATTGACCCCTTGTTGGCAGTAACCCTCTCTGACTTATTGGGAATGGATGCAGGTTTAGGTCTAATCTATCCGAATAACGGCCCCATATTTGGAGGTTCAGGTGAATGGAATTCAAGCGCCTGTCAGAGTAGTTATAAGCTAACCACCAATGGATCAATGGCCACTCTGGCCGAACTTAGAGGTGGACTCGATGGCTGGAATATTGGCCGAAAGTTACCCACAATTATACAACAAAATCCAAAAATATCGTTGAGTCAAATCCTAAGACAATATTATTCGCCGCGCGGTTTGTCTACTGATGCAGGAGTTTGTAATCGCGGATATGGACTGGTAGGGGAACTCCAAAATAAAGTGCAGAGTGAGGCAAACAACTACATACGTGTTTGGAATGGTGTCTTCTATGAGGGCTCTTATTATGACAATCAGTTAACAGGTTTTGTGGCTGAGTTGTGGCCACCATTTTATCAATTCCTTAACAAAGCGGGAAGTGACAAGTCTACAGGTCTGTTCCCTTTTTAATTTTTCAGAATATCAAGTTTGTTTTATTCTTATAACAGATGAAAGGGATTTTTGCAACCCTCCAGTGGCAACGGATATCAAGACTGCTCCCTGTGAGTCAGCAGCAGATATATTCTTCTTGTTGGACAATATGCCGGCACAGGGAGATGGCAATAAGGAAGAGATCGAAATAGTCACTCAAGTGGTCAAAACGCTCAATTTGGGCAGAAATGCCGGCTCAGTGACTGTACTTGTTAACTCTAAGGGCCAAGCTAATCCCAGTATTGTTGATGATAATAATGTTCAGCTCAATCCACCCCTCTATGCATTGGCATACAATACCACTTCATCGCAGTGCGCCTCCTGTAGGGCCGCCTGGTTTGACAACAGTCAGTCCTTTTGACGTTTTAAACAAATTAAGTTAATAACTGATTTTCACTTTCAGGTCAAATGAGTCTAAAGGATAGGCCAACGCTTATGGAACTAATTAACAGAACTTTAATGGAGTTTGAGCTCAAAAAAGCTGACTTATCGGGTGTTCCGTCCAAGAGCTTTATCTGGTTTGACTATGGTAACCTCGCTCCTGTGCCATCTGATAGGGAAGCCAAACGACGATATGAAGACTTCAAGTGGAGACTACGATATGAACACAGAGACGTCACTTTCTTTATGGCCACTATAAACCAGGACAATATTAAAGATCTATTGCGAAGAGATGAGGACTGGATTCCAGTTGGACAGGGCATAGATGCCGCCGCTGATAAGGGAAAGGATTTGGCCAATAAGATTTGTCAAACACCACAAGTATTCCAACACAACGAATGTCGGGTCAAAAAATCTGATGACAAGGTTTATGAAGGATTTATAACACCAGGATATAAACAGTACTGGGCGATGTATCCTGAGTATTTCATTAAAAGTTATAACATTGACCTGAAGGTAAGCTATTGATAAAATACTTGCAAGAATTGAAAGGTATTAATAATGTTGTTTTCAGTTTAAAGCAGAGAAAACGAAAATCAAAGTCTGTTTTAACAGATATATGAATCCCGAGAATGAAGACAAGCGTTGCGATGAGGCCAAGGATGACGGGGGAGAACTCAAATTCACTGTTCGCAACCCTTGTCAGGGAAAGACATTCGAGTCCTGTCCGCCTTTCTATTTCACTATTAGTCTTAACTCACAATCAGCGCAACAAATCGCTTCAAACGTTGATTGCCAAGGTATGTATTAC
This sequence comes from Ceratozetes gracilis, assembly GCA_034694965.1. Taxonomy (NCBI): domain Eukaryota; kingdom Metazoa; phylum Arthropoda; class Arachnida; order Sarcoptiformes; family Ceratozetidae; genus Ceratozetes; species Ceratozetes gracilis. The sequence continues at coordinate 1,323 of JAQIWF010001194.1, read as the reverse complement.
TTTCCTTACTATCCAATTGAACATGGTTACCCAAGGAAACATTGCAGAGCCCCACCCAATCTTGCATAAAGTTTATCAAAAGTAAATGGGATAATAGGTGGGAACAATTCAACCCTTATTGAACATAGATGATTTAAGATAATAATAATTTGCTTGATCACCAAACAGATCCACGGTGTCTATCATCAAACCAGGTGAAGTGGACGTTCACCCATACAGGGGTGTCGTGTAACCTGTCATCTAATTTGTTGCCGAACTGGACTTTTCAGTTGATTTGTTTCATACTCTTTCTTACCTTATTTTGCACTAATGGTAAACGCAATTAGCATTTGGACAAAACGCGACAATAGATCGGCGGATAATTTAAATTTGAATGAATTAATGCCATTATTAACAAACATACTAGATTATTTTGCATTTGTAGTCTGTTTACACATCTATTTCTACACACATATCAAGAAATAGTCATTTGTATCGTAATTTCTATTCGTTTTTTCATTATGTGATTAAATAAAAATTTTAAATGATTAAGTTAAATAAAGTTTTAAATAAAACTAATTAAAGTTTATTAAGTGTAATTGACCAAGAATTTTTGAGTAATCAATTAATACATAAGTTTGTTTATCATTGGGGTTATTTCAAACAACTCATAATGAACTAGTTCAATCATAGATTGTCATTCACACTTTGATGGATATATGCATATGATTTGATTAAATAATTATCACTGACCACAGGCACTGACCCCTAATGAGATTGAGATAGTTCAATTGACGGACCGGAACTAAAAACGACATATGAAAGTCACGTGACGTAAATATAAAAGGTACTAAAATTCATAAGTTGTCCAAATAAATGTACATTTTTTTCAGTTAACATCACGTGACGTTCATATGTCGTTTTTAGTGCCGGTCCGTCAATTATTGTATGTCTTAAATTATATTTTAAATATTCACTCAAAAAATCTCGAGTTTTATGAATGAATGAACTTATGTTTGATTTGGAGTAACATTTCATTTGAACAACAATTTAATCTCAATTAAAGTTTAAACAAGTGATTGATTATCTATACAAATGAGTTCAAAGGTCATTTAAATAATAGTAGCTAGAACCAATCTTGGCCACATGTTATCGACAGAAATATGAACTAATTTGTAAGGTAAGTGATATTTATTGTACCGGGTGATTCAAAAAGAAACTGGTCTCTATTGTAGGGTTTGTGCCACTTGTGGGCACAATGGTAAATATAAACTTAGAAAATCACTTAAATTGACAATATAAGTTGATAGTACTCTTGAAACCAAATTCAATGATCTATATCTC
>JAQIWF010001193.1:0-13028 GCA_034694965.1 Ceratozetes gracilis | reverse complement strand
GAGAGAGAGAGAGAGAGAGAGAGAGAGAGAATTTTGAGATTATATGCAATGTTTATATAATTAATTGGTATTTGAATTTGCTAGTAAATTCTAGTTAATTGATTAGAAGCAGGATCAAAATTGGCTGAACTCAAGTGAAGTCATGACATTTATTTAATGATCTGAATTTGGATCAAATTTTGAGTTGAGATAAATCTTCTTATGTTTGTGGAGACAATCGACTCTCTATTTCCTAACATTTGTGAAAATGGATTGAATAACAGAGAAATAAATACTGTATTTGAATAAAGTCTCTGTAAATACAGTAATATTTTCGCCGGACTTCGGATTTATGTTTGTTTTGATTCGATTTTGTCTTATTCTCCGATAACTTACCAAAAAAATCCGAAGAAATTTTGAAGAATAAAGTATTTCTGTTTGTTTTGATTTTAAGGATTCTCTGAATTATTCCCTTTAGAAGAGTAAACTCAACTTTGAACTTATCAAGCATTTGCGTGAAGAATTTCACAAGAATGTGCATGTCAAAATTTTAATTTAAGAATTCCCAAGTCATACAAATTGGGGTCAATAAAAATAAATTGAATTACAGTTGGAATTGAGTTATGAGACTATTTGATAAGAATTTAATGAAAAGTCAATAAGACAGCAACTTTTCTTAATATTCGTCTAATGAGTTTGATTTTATTATCACTTTGTTTGCAGAACTCATTTGAGGGATAAAAATGACTAAAATGTTTGTTCAAATCAATCGATGGCGAGCTTAGAGCCAATGGTTCTTACAATGCATTGGATTCTCATTTGGTTATACACTGGTATTGATTTACTGACCGGCTGTCCATCAGTAGTGCTCAACACAATCGCAAAGTTCGCATCGATGGCTGGTTGTGTGGCCCACACATCATATCATAAACGCTCATCAATTGATCCGTTAATTACAATAAAGACAAATGCAGTGAATTATGTGAAGAACAGACTCGTTGTCATCAATTAATTCGTTCATATGATTCATAACTCGCAAATGATGTCCACCAACCAGGACGCGGAGAATAGGGTCGTCCTCAACGTCGGTGGCATTCGTCACGAAACCTATAAGGTATGCAAACAATCAATTCTCTAATCTTTTAGTAATTCTGACGTTTTTCGCCCAAACATTTCAATTAATGTAATGATAGAAATATCAAACTCAAGGACTTTTTCTATAATAAAAACGTCAAAAATAGGTCCTTTTTTAATGTTTTTCTATCATTAGACTAAATGCTGTAAAAATGATAAATTCAAAGATAATTCTGATTATTCTGAAAGTGTGCCACAATTGGAATCATTAGTTAGAGAAACAGATCTCAACACATATTTTATTATTAATTTAAATGCAATTGAATTAAGTGATGAAAACACAAATAACATAACAATTGAATTATTGCCCAAAAAATTCGCACAAAATTCGAAATAACACAAAGTGTCGGAATGTTTGGCAGAATATTCTGCGTTTTGTTTTCATCGATTTTCGTGTTATTTGTTGAATGAGTTTTCTGTTCAATAAAAGAAAAGCAAAAATAAGAGAAATGGGAAAAAATTCATGCATTCAACCAAACAAATTGTTTATATATAATATTAAATCGAGATTTTTTGTGAGAACTTTGCAAAATTGCTCAATACTTGTTCATATAAGTATATCCAACTGCTTTTAAATCCTGTCTAAAACAGCAAGGTCTTATACGATTACTTCAAAGTAATTTTTCAACAAGACCTTATTATACTTGCTCAATTCTGTTCACTATGAGAGTTTTATCAGATTGAAAATATTACTATATATTCACTTCTCGTTTTGATGGAGAAATGACAAATGACCCAGTCATTTCCTTCCCTAATACCTTTGTCTGTTAGAGTAGAGCTCAACTCCTGATCAAAACAAACAAAAATGATTCTGAGTTTCAAATCAATAATCAGCGATAAAACCAAACATAAATCAAATAAATATGAGTTTGATTTGCATTAAAATAAATGATAACAATTTGAAAATATTAAGCCTAGTTTCATGATTCCGGGCCCTTTCACTAATGATTTATAAAGTATTTTGAACATAACAACAACAAAAGTCTAATGTTTTTTTCAATTCTATTCAATTTTTTGTTCTCATTTTCCATCAAATTTCCATTTTCTGTGCCATTAGTTTGAATTAAATTTGAGAAACGTTTGAAATAATGGTTTTCTCTTTGTTTCCTCGTTTTTGATTCACTGAACCGAAGGCCACACTCAAGAAGATTCCGGCGACCAGATTATCCAGGCTTACAGAGGCTCTTGCAAACTATGATCCCATTCTCAATGAATATTTCTTCGATCGACATCCGGGTAAGTGTTGTTTACTTTGGCCAAACGGATCTCAATTGTATGTCCTTTGAAGGCGTGTTCGGCCAAATACTCAATTACTACCGGACCGGAAAACTTCATTATCCGACTGACGTGTGCGGCCCTCTATTCGAAGAAGAGCTCGAGTTCTGGGGTCTCGATTCCAATCAAGTAATGCCACCAATGATTGGCCACAATTTGAGTTAATTTGTGTTCAATCAATAGGTAGAGCCCTGTTGTTGGATGACATACACCTCTCACAGGGACACTCAGGAAACACTTGCAGTGCTCGATAGGTTAGATTTAGACACAGAGAAACCGAGTGATGAGGAGATCGCACGCAAGTTTGGAATGGAAGACGACTACCTGAACGGCACACTGTCCTGTTGGCAGAAACTCAAGCCTAAGCTCTGGTCGCTTTCAGACGAGCCCTACTCATCAAATGCAGCAAAAGTAAACCAATATTTAAATGCATTTCTCTTCACTTCAAGTATACAACACTTGAGAACCAAACGCTCATATTTTCCACATTTTATACATAAATCGATTCGAGAGTCTATTTTAGATGCCTTTCCCGACAACTCAAGAACATAGCCTTTATTACATTAGACAAAATTATTGAAGTCTTGTCAGTTGATTCTTATTTGCATTGTTCCTATGGGACAGAGTCCGCATCTAATCATATGCTATACCATCACTACCTTTCCACACATTCCCATTTCCATCAGAGTTTTGCATTAATGAAATTGAAGCCCCCTTGATGCAATAGTCAAAATTGAATAGAATCTCTAAATATCATTTCAAAAGTGCAATATCTAGTCAAATATTATAGTAAAACTCCTATTCAATTGAATCTTGGAAGGCTTTCCACTCTTCCTACGCAATCTTAGATGGAGTGTCATATAATTTTGAATATTTCACTGATATTTGTATAAAATTCAATATAAATTCAATTTCTCAGAATTCAAATCGAATTTATTTTGATTTTGAAAGATAACTCTAATCCAAAATTTGCGTAATTCTGACAGAAAATCATTTTGAAGACCAAACACATTAAAAAAATATTGAGTTAACATGGACAAAATAAGCTATCATTTATAATATTAAAAAAATGAGTAAACATATAATCACATAAAATACAAGAATTGCTTCCAAATTAGCCAAAAGGCTAACAATTGTGACATAAAAATCAATTATCAGTTACTCGTAGTAATCGAATACATAGAGAGTAGAAATGTGGGGAAAATTACTTTATGTTTATTTAGTCAGACATCAAATCTACCGCAAAAAAGTAACACAATTGTCATATCGATCTCAGGGATGACCAGGTTTTACACGAACCAGAATAACATTTGATGTTCAAAATACAACAAACATATGGATGAAGCAAGTTCAGTTGCATGAGTGATGAGCTGCTGTGAGTGAACATCCCTGAGAGCCAATGGGGAGTAAAATCGCCGAGAGATGTGAATTAGAGTTAACACAACAAACAGTGCTATTATTATAATATAAAAAACTAAACGCTTTTTCATTTAATGGTTGTTCGGGTAATAAAAATAAAATTATATTGAATTTGTCTGAATGTCGGCACAGATTTGATGCATATTTCACGAGAGTATCGATTAGTTGCACACAAATGTCAGACACAGAGGACTGGATATTAAATACAAAATGGATAAAACAAATACCAATAAAAGGCTAACCAATGCTTGAGTCAGTGGACACTTATGCCTGTTTTTGTCAGTGTTGTGACCCCTGTCCGTTACATTTCACATTATTTGCCGAACCCTTGACACACACTTAGACATCACTTCTTGTGTGACAAAAGAATTCTGTTCCCAAAGAATCCAACAAAACAACAGATTTATTGATTAGCGATGGAAATGGGAAACCCATTACTCAAGTGTTGTTCTGATTATAGTTGTGATGGTTTATTGCATTAAATATTTATTCTGTGCTATTCTATGCCATTAACAGGTGATTGGCGTTATGTCAGTATTTTTTATATGTGTCTCAATTCTGTCATTTTGTCTAAAAACTCACCCGAATATGAGAGTACCGATGATTAAGAATATTACGGTTTGGACGACGAACAGCACAGAGTCCTGGGTTTTGGATAAGACACAAACGAATCCACACGAGGCCTTCTTCTACATCGAGTGTGTTTGCAATGCCTGGTTCACTATTGAGATCCTGACTAGATTTACATCATCGCCCAGCAAACTTAATTTCATTAAAGGTATGCACATTCCCTCCAGTGATGGCCAAACAATGCAATTAAACACATATTTCCCAAAACACTCTCATTTACATTGATTTGCAAACAATTGCTTTCTTAATAAAATTCAATTTATATCACGTCTACCAAATCAGATAGAATTAGTCCAATAGTAAGTGGATTTTAGTTTGCCCTGATCACTATTCATTGCAATTTGGGAACTCATCCAATTCACAATGAGCATTACTCGGGTAGTCTAGCACTTAATCCACTTAATCTCTAGTAAAGTGATTTAACTCTTATTAAAAGTGTAACTTTTTTCCGATAGTTTTGCTCTGAATTAGATTTGAGTCACATTTAAAGTAAACAGCATTTGATTTGGAGTTCATTTAGTTGTGAGTAATCTCTAATCAGATTATTGTAAGAATTTTGTTTGGCTTTCATTCAGTTCAGGCATTGCCTTAACACAAATCGATAGCAATTCATATTATGAACTAATAATTTGATTATTGTATTGTTCTCTCGATTGGACGGTTGGTCACGACTACAGGTGCTGTTAATGTAATAGACATAACGGCCACCCTTTCGTTTTACATCGATTTAATATTACAAGAGTTTTATTCACATCTGGAAAACGCCGATATATTAGAGTTTTTCTCAATTATTAGAATAATGAGGTTGTTCAAATTGACCCGACACTCGGCAGGACTCAAAATTTTAATACAGACATTCAAAGCCAGTGCCGGAGAGTTGATTTTATTAGTGTTCTTTTTGGTGCTTGGTATTGTGATCTTCGCCAGTTTGGTCTACTATGCGGAACGCATTCAATCAAATCCAGACAATGACTTTAATTCGATACCATTGGGCCTGTGGTGGGCACTGGTCACCATGACCACTGTTGGCTACGGTCAGTACTCAATCAGTCTTTTCTCAAAATCACAGACACTTTGCACTCGATTTAATGCTTTCACACAACTCTAAACACATCGATGTTTTGTGTGACAAAACTGACTGATCGACTCTCAAACCGATCCCGACTTTCAATCATTCAAATCCAAACTCTATTCAAACCAAATCTGATATTTTGGCCATTTTTGCGAATATTCTTCACATTTATTGAACACTTCTATAACTGAAAAAAAAAGAAAATTGAATTTTATTCCCAATTTTGGCAGAGATTAGATTCTGAGCCACCGTTTGAGTCAGTGTTCAGTCAGTCATTGAATCGGTTTTTACAAAATAATATTTGATTTAATAATAATTTTTAATTTAAAAACTCTAAAGATTTTGAACTAATCTTATATACATTTTTTGCACTTTTCCTCTCAAACGCTAACAGGCGATATGGCGCCCAAGGTACTTTTGCATGAATTTGTCTGCTCGATTAACTCAGTTGATTGAATTTGGCTTTTTTCCCAGACCTACGCTGGTATGTTTGTCGGTGCATTGTGTGCTTTGGCTGGTGTGTTGACGATCGCTCTGCCGGTGCCGGTTATAGTGTCCAACTTTGCGATGTTCTATTCGCACACTCAGGCCAGAGCTAAACTGCCAAAAAAGAGAAGAAGAGTTCTGCCTGTTGAACAACCTAGAGTAATGAGAGGCCCAAATCGAGGTGGTATGAGAGGTGGGGCCAGAGGTGGTGGTGGAGCCGGCAGGATGAGCAGTGCCGGCTCTGATGGCCCTATCGGTAGGACTGTTCGAAGTAATGCAATAAAAAGCCCAAAAGATCCCTTCGATCTCAAACTCGGCGGAGAGACCCGTAAGTCTGTCCTTTTCTATCATGCTGATTTTAACCTCACCCCTCCCCTGTTTATCCCGCTTATCGCTGTTAGAGACAGTTATTGAATATTATTTTCTAAAATTTAATCAGTTTTTCGCAAATAAAAGAGATTTCTAGTAATGGTTTAGAAACTAAATCATTATTTTTTCCAAAATAAATGCAATTTTTTTGAAAGACATGTTTTAAACAAATAATAAATATTTCCAACGAACCAAAAATAGGGACAAATAACTGATTTTGAATCATAAAAGAGTTTATTATGAATTCCGTTTCGTTTTTGAAATTCATATCAATTTCATTGAAAGGGAAGGCAAACAAAAACAGTGCACTGAATAGAATCAACACAATTATGATTGCATTGAAAGTCAGAGATTTGTTATTAAAATAATTGAAACGTCTTATTGAATATAAGATTATTCGGATCTCAAAGAAAACTCAGCCATTATGTCATGAGACAGATGTCAGCGACAATTTGCTTCAATCTCTTAATTCCCAAATTGTTTTCATGTTCTGATAATAGACTAAAGAATAAGTCTTATTAAGGCTAATATTCGTGGAAATTATATCAAAAGTCGAGCTCTTTATTAATGTTTCAAAACTAAATTATATTAATTACGAAGAATTTTCTCTTTCTTTAGTTCTTAAGATTTCAAAAGGAATTTAGAATCAAAAAGATTTGTCTTTACTATAAATCACAAGAATATTCTGTTTACAAAAAAACAAGAAAGGTTGCTTTGCTGAATACAAGTATTTGATTCTAGTTATCTTGATCAAACAATCTATTATACATGGCACTATCTCATCAAAACAAGTACATTTCATTCAAACTGATTGTGAATTCTAGACTTTCGAGTCTTAAGATTTGTTTAAGAGTTTAAAGATTTGATAAGATTGAAGACTGAGTGGTGCAATGGTACATGCTCATTGATATTCTTTGTTCGAACAGTGGAGTCTTGTAAATAGTTAATGTTTTTTCATGAAATACTTATTTGGGCTCAAAATAGCGTTTAAACAATTCATTCTCTGCAATGAATTTATAATTTTCCAAAAGTGTATGTTTTTGTCGTCTATTGTTTGAAAGTTCAAAGAGTCACACATTTATGGCTTTCCCTTTGAGGAGAGAAAAACAAAACAACACTTCTCTCTCGTTATTCACAACTTCATAGTATTTTTTACAATCGATTTTGTGTTCATCAGATGATCATATTTTTCAAAAACATAACATTAAGTGAGAAAATGTGTTCAATGAAAGTGTTTCAGACTTTGGGCACTGACTTAACCGCATCTCATGGCTTACTATTTCATTATTAATCGTCTTTTTAAAAAACGTGTTCATTATATTTGATTTATGAATATTTCAAACCCGCAATCATTTTAACAAATTTTTTTAAAATGGGATTTTACTGAAGGGAATCTCCTCTCTTAGCAAAATGAATTTCATCTATTTCATATTTTTGAAAGTGCACTTAAATTGTCAATGTTACCTTTCATCGAGGTATCATTTTATGTAAGATTTTCGATCAATATTTATATACATCTCTTTACTAGTAGATTCAAAAGGGGGTTGTTTTGCATCTCAGGTCCCTTTCCATTAATATTCTCATCCATAATAAAAGCTTTTCCAACACATTCCTCAGAGATTCTCTCTCTCTTCCTCTCCCTCTCTTTCTCTCTTCCTCTCCCTCTCTCTCTCTCTTCCTCTCCCTCTCTCTCTCTCTCTCTTCTCTCTCTCTCTTTTTCTCTCTTTTACCCGCGAAGCCGGCGTCACTTTTTATGTGTATAAACAGATATTAATTTCATCATGGAATTTTAATATTCTTTAAAACTAATAGGAGCTAACAACGATTTATAGTCTTAATTAAATTGTTTTTTAATTAATATTTTGTTTTCTAGTGAATATACAAATGAATGTACTGGTTCATTAATTGCGGATGAATGGATTGTAACAAATGCCCATTGCGTTCATAAGTAAATTATAAACCTAAATTAGAGATGTGGTTAAGATCGCATTTTAACCTACCTTGTACCATTAAACATTTTGGAAGTATGAGTAGAATCAAAATTCTTAATGTTTTTATATTATCTTAGAAAAAAATAAAGATGCTTGCTCAAAAACAATGCGATCGAATCTGATCCGAATCAAACATCATCTCTATTCTAAATACAGTATAATTCCGCAGTTGTTATGTCCAAGGTCGACCAAAATTATTTAACAATAGGAGAATCAACAACTTGGAAATACTGTATCTAGTATAGTTTCATAGTTAATCTATTCATTTAATAGTGACGGCGACTATGCACTAGACATAAGAGTATTGTTTGGACCGGATCACTTCATCAGTGGTCGACCAAAACGATACCGCGCGACCATTATTTCAAAGACTCCATTTGTTCACCCGCTCTATAATAGCTCTTCAAGACTAAAGTTCTATGACGTTGCACTACTAAAGATGAATCGCCCTGTAGCTATTGTTACAACAGGAGAGTATTATTCACTTAATATAATTTGTTTGCCACCAGCAAATATAACTACAAATGTTACTCAGTTTGCTTTTATAAGTGGATGGGGCAGTTCAACCAGAAATCGTTTAAAAATCACTGGACAATATATACCTCATTTTCAGATAGGTGATCCAACTTTTCCAATAGAAAATTTGAAAGGTGGCGGGTTAACTTGCCAGGTAAATTATATTTTTTTATCATTTTAAACAAGCAAGATATATCCTATAACTCCAATAATAGAATCATAGATTCTATAATATTTTAAAATGTTTTCCTATAAAGTTTAACAGTAAAATGAAATTAACAATAATATTGACAATAGATATGTTTTTGACCTCGATTCATTATATTACGCTTCGCCTTGCTTAGTAAGGCATGGATTTATTATTAAATTCAGGGATGCGGAATGTCCACGGCTCTAGGTGGGGGAGGAAGTCCAGTTTGGAGAAAATATACTCAAACTTTGGAGTGATAGAGGTGTTTTCATGACCAATCCAAAATTATGGCCAAAAAAGACGCCTTTTTGTCTATAATACAGATAAAATAGCCTTCATTTTGTTAAAACTAGATTAAATTCAGTTTACATCCAGTTTAATTAGATAAATTAGCTAAAATGACATGGATAATGGTAGATATTTTGGTAGAATTTTACCCGGCTGCAAATTTAGGAGAGGAGGAGTCCTACTTGCAGGTTTAAAACTGCTTTATTTTAATTTTCGCCAAAAAAAAGGGGTAAATTCAAGATATTCGGATTCAGGGGAGGGTGAAATGGCTGACCTTTTTCGCATTCCTGGTTACATTAATACATAGTTTTTAGCAATTATATTTACCCTTCCCTTTCAAAATCAAAAATCTATGTTCCGGAATATAATTAGGATGTTTTAGCATAATTAATTACTCTTTGTATGTTATTTTTAAAATTACAGGGTGATTCAGGATCTCCATTGTGGCAATACAGTATGGGTAGAGCTGTACAAATAGGAGTGTTTTATGAAGGCACTGGTGGCACTAATAAAGTTGATGGGGTTGAATGCGCATTTTCAGGGACGGCTGTTTACATGCCCAGGGTTATTGAGTGGATCATCCAGACTATTCAAAGAAATATGTTTAACTAGTTTATAATTTATAGTCTAACTAATTAGATGTAAGTCTATATTATAAGTAAATTCTGAGAAAATAAGCCGCAATTGTATAACAAATTAAAATGTTTGAAAATTGACATTCAATGATTGGGATGGGTCTGACCAATCAAATTTAATCATATAAAATTTAATATTGATTGTTAATTAATATTGTGATAACATACTAGATAACTATTACTTCATTTAAGAGTTAAAAAATAACTTAATAACAAGGAAATTTCAATTTTTTATGTTGTGAATTGATGAAGCAACTTTTCATTTCTGTATTATTAAATTTTAACTTACAAGTTTGGAATAATATTTTTACCATATATATTTTTAGTAAAATTTTTTACCATAGGTACAAACATAAACACACAATTCTTTTAGTCAAATCTTAACATTGAATATATTTAGGGTTGTGCATGGTGCTAGATTTGAGAACAAATAAGTGAAGTCAAAAAAGTGCATGAGTGGTGGTCTGTTCATTCTAGTCATCTGAATATTGTAACATTAATTCAAAGCCATCTCGATAATTTTAAGGAAGAATACAGACAGAAAGCCAAGAATCTGTTGATAAAAAAACAAATAAACTAATTAGATTGAACCTGTCAATAATTTGAATGCTATGTAATTACTTCATAGCAGCGAAAGTAGTTTATTGTAAATAACTTCCAACACGAAAATCCCACTCTTTTCTCAGCCACTCTCTCCAACATTACAATGAGCTAAAAATTAGCAATTAATAAATTAGTTACTAGATAACAAATTTTTCAAAATAAACCTTAAGTTTGTTTTCAAGTCTTGTAAAATAAAAATGTTTATTGTGTTGAGAATAGGATATAATCAATGAATTCAATGTTTTGTAGGATTTGTTTGCAGAATAAGTCACTGAAGAAGCCGTGAATATCAAGAATAAGAATATTAATACAAAGAGTATTAATACATAAGTGATCATGATCAACAGGAAAAATTCAATGTCAGTGAACAAAGTAATATAAAGAATTAATATCACAATTAGTCCAAATGTAACCCAAAAAACGGCTAAGAATTGTGACCAAAAAGTAGTGTTGTATTCATTGATCTCTGAATACAACGAATCTAATGATTGAAGTATTGCTCGGATTCTTATGAAACGCCTTTTGCTCTTCATTTCTGATAGTCTTGTGTTTAAGACATTGATTTTGATTTTGAAATATAAACACAATATATAGAAATATAACAATGGATACAAAATATGATTCCAAATATATCTGCCATATATGCTGTAAAAGACAGCATTTGGCACACCATAGACCAGGGCGTCAAAAGTTGAGTAGTAAAACATATAAGAGCAAGTGTGTACACAAAGGCAAATAATAGGAATTAATATATTATTATTCCATTTAAGGAACGAAACCAAATTTCTTGCAATTTTTACCAATCTTTTGATATCATGTGCATCAGTAATACCAACACATTTTGGTGGAACTGATCCGGATATCATTTGGAATACACGAAGAAATGTAGGTTTTATGCCATTCCTGTAGTTACTGTAATAAACCAATTGTGTGGACATTACCATTGATGTACTCAAAATAAGAATGAAATTCATTTCTCGTTTTATTCCAAAACAATGGCCAAAATCTCCCAAAATCTTTAATAACCTAATATTTCCTTCACTCACTAGGGCTGAGATTATTCTCTCGATTAAATATATCAAACAAACAGTGAATACAATCATCGGATGATCAATGAGTTGACGTTTGGGTCGATCTCTAACTGATGTGAAACACAAACCAATTCTATAGAGAATATCGTCAACCGATTCGACGACCAGTTCTTTCGGTAAGTTTTTACTCAAATTTATTGTGGTCATTTTAAGAGCACGATTAAATATTTAGTGTCGAGATTTAAAAAGACTAGAATCCAAGTGAATGTATTAAACCAAATATTTATTTAAAATATGAATACTTATTATTCTAAATATTTCCATAAAAATAAAATAAAATAAAAATGAAATATTTAGAGCAATAAAATAACTTTAATAAAAGCCTTATTCCAGAGGTGGCCATAATGAGGGCATTCTTTAAAAGATTTCATATAAAATATGTGAACTTCCTAATGATCTTAAACACCCTGGATGAATAACTATCTATATTGTGTAAACACATTTATTCTCTTAATGTATATGTGTAAGGTAATTTTTATTACTTTATTATTTCCATTGTTATCGAAATATCTATTGTTTATATAACAACTTTCAAATGCATTTTCTTAAGATAAGTCATATTTTTATTACTTTATTAATGATATTATTGAAAAATTTATAGTTATTTTTAGGCCATTGACAAGCAATGAACGCAATAGGGGTCTAAAATATAGATATCGCCTAGCTTATAATTTATTACTAATTGCATGATTACTAATACATAAATTATCATACATAAATATGGATAATTTGTCTATACTAATAAGTTAAAAGATTAAAAAATACCCATGTGGTTTTTGTGTTTGATAAAAGTCATAAGTTATGGAAAGTGTCTTTAGAAATCACCTAGATTACAAAAGAATTGTAAATGTACTGATGATCAAGTAAACTCTCATTAGTGTGTATTACCAAGATGTAGGCTCACAAGATTATGTAAATATTTGATTATGTGAATGTTTAAAAATATATACTAGTTTACAAATTTTCCATTAAATTCAATAATTTTAAGTAAGAATAGAAACAAAAAACTAATAATCTGTAATAAATAAAATAAATTAGCTTATTTAATTTTTGACAAAATAAATATCTCACTTCATAGCATCTGAAGTAATTGATAACAAATAATCTCCAACATGAAAAGCCCACCTTTCCCATTGATACTCGCTCGATGAAAACCAATAACTATAATAAAAATTATTTAAAACATATTCAAATTTGTTAATTAACTAACTTTGAACTTGGTAATAAATCTACTAAAATAAAAATGTTTGTTGTGTTGAGAATAGGATATAATCAGTGATGCTAAGGGTGGACATGAAAGTGGACATCTCTCCACGTTAAGTATGCTATGAGCCTGAACTTTGTGAGTCT
>JAQIWF010001192.1:0-13032 GCA_034694965.1 Ceratozetes gracilis | reverse complement strand
GAGCAATAAATTTATGAAAAATAGAATCAATTTTTTAAAACTATCTAAAATAACAAATTATATACATATTCCCTAAAGTTTAAACCATTAATGTTTTTATGATAAATTTGGAAGTTTTTATGTGTTTTCGGAAAATTCGATTTAAGGGAATGAATTTAGCGGCACCGAGCTCTTCCCATAAATCGAGGCCGGACTGTACTATGATTTCCATTAAATTACGCCTGATCTTTGAGTGCGTATTCATGCGACTGACACCTCCCCTAAGGTCATGACCTTTTCGTATGCATAACCCCCATCCCTTTCCCAACTGTGTACGTAATAAATGAACAGCCCGTAAGTTAGTTGTTTGTCTTAAACTTACAATTTATTGAAGTTCTTAACAATGAATTGATTCCTAATTCTTGCGGATAATAATAATCACTAATTAAGAGAATTAAGTCAATCAAAGAACTTGTTTAAAGTCCGAAGTCAGGGTATAATCGAGTAATACGTCGAAAGTCTTACTCATTTCAATATGAAGAATGAGTGTCTCAATAAAAATCAAAAAATATATAATTTATTCTCTAATTTACATAATATTTTATTAGTTTTTAAAATGCATGAAATGGTAAAAATCCCCAGAATTTGATGGTTTTAATCAATCAATAGTTGAGTCAATTATTCCAAAGAAGTGTTCATTTTATCGCTAAAGAGCTAACTGTGCCATTGAGTGGTTCAATGTATCATCAAAGGTGTGTTAGGATCGGGTGAAAAATAGCTCTTCACTCTATTTCAAAGATGATAATCAGGCTGTCCTCCTCACATGGGCGGTCCTTTATTTAAATGCATGCAGTAGCAGAAAGAGTGAGCTTGGTAAGCAAATTCAATTCATGCAAAGTAGACAATCAATCTTACTGATTCAATTATTTATACCCTGTGGTAGTGACTAATTTAGAGCTATTGTTAATCAAGAAAAATGATTAAAATAAACTTTGAACTCCTTTTGAAATTCTATGGAAACGGATTAATAGCTATCCTTTCATCAAAAATTCGGTCCATTTTTAAAATTTATTTGAATCTTAATTCAGGAAAAAATGCTGTCAAACATCAAAAAATCATAGATTAAACTGAATTCACAGTTGGAGTAACTGTTCCCTCAATTTATTCACTTCTTTAATCACAGTATCAAAAAACCAGAGATTAGAAAACTTGATTGAAAGGAATTCATCGACTTTAGGTGGTATATACAGGGTCTTCCTTGCTATAATATCTAGATTATACACCAACACTATCAATTTTATGCCATTTTTACTCCTTCCATGGTAAAATTTCATTTGAAGCCTACAATATCTAAACTAAGATTGTTAATTGCACAAAATAAATTATTTATATTATACCTTGCACATTGATAGTGGTAACCTTTTCTATTTTAAAAAGTAATGTTCAACTCGTTTAATGAATTGCAAACTCTTTTCCCCATTTATTGCATTGAATGGCATTAAAAATAGTTTTGAATAATATTTGGTATACTTTTAAAGTCAATAGTTTTCAATGACTCCAAGGCTTCCGAATTCATAATCAATATTCAAGAGAAATAAAACTACTATTAGTTTAATATTATATAAGATATTTCAAACATAATTACAATAATTTGAAGCCTAAAATATACTTCGATAGTTTGAAATCAAAATATTAATGATCGTTGTTTGCAGGAATGGATTTGGATCTGGAATAACGTGAAAAAGATATAAAACAGTTTTATTTTTCCCGCTTTTAGAAAAATATTTTAAACGAAATCCCCTTTAATTTGAAAATAATGAAAAAATTGATTATAATTACAGTGTTATTAAAGGTACGCTTTTCTCGTAAAATAACTACTGATATGATGTTTGAATGCATTTAAACATTAAATTACTTTATTTTATTCAAAGGCCATTCAAATAACAGTTGTTTGCATTCAATGAAATTATTCTCATTTTATTCTTCTTTATTAAAACAATTTTATTGTATTTACTCTCTTATATAATAGCGATTCAATTAATGCAATTGAAATTATTTTCTTCTTTTAATTATAGTTATTGTCTGATAAGAGTCGTTGAATTCGTTGCAAGAGTTGATGAACTTTGACTTAAAATGCATTTTTACTCAACGATTATAATATAAAATCACAAGTTTTCAAATATAAATAAAAATCTCCTTTTAATGGACAGAATTTCAATTGAATAGCAAAACGAGATTTAATTGAATTTTATTCAGTTTTCATTTTAAAGTGTTTGGCGAAACCAAACCCTCAAAAGGAGTCACTCAATAGAATTCATTAATAACATTAATGCCCAAGGTAACTCTAACATGTCATCAGTGAAATGTTTTCAGGGGAATACCCCTTAATTAATGCTTCAAAAATATGAATGCAATATTATATTTTGTATAAATTATAAATCTTACTGAAATTCACCATGATGGCCACTATTACCAAGCGATATATGGCACATCCCTTGGATATCAGAACATTAAATAAATAAAACGAATATAAGGCTCAGAATATTTGAAATAAGATTTCTTTTAGTCTTTTTTCCCAATAAAATGTACTATTTTTAGGAAATCTGAGCAACACTTTTGAAAAAGAAGTGTTTTTCTGAGCCACTGACCGGTCTATTAAAAGTTTCTAAGTTGAGGGCACAGGTATGTTAGGGGGAGGGGAAGGCGAACGCAATTATAAATGCGATTTTAAGGGTCTTTCTATCGAATGCTGTGCACTAAAAGTCAATATACTCTGAATTAGCAAAAAATATAAAATTGAGATTCAAATTCGTGATAACAGGAAAGAAACGTTTGGAGCAAAACAACTATAAATAAAATGAATATTTTTTTCGCACAGAATGTATATAATTTCGATATTATATTCTGGAGAGTAATAACAAGTTTGTCAAATCAGTCACAGACTGGTGTCAAATGTCATTCACAGCCCCATCGAATAACAAATGATGAGTGCCATCAAGGATGTGCAAAGTGGGTTACCCACTCCAAATTGTGAGCTAAGCTCATGATAATTTTGTCACTAGGTGTAATATTCTTCAATAAAACCTCATGCAAAGTCTATTGTGTCTCCAAATTAGCCGTCGACCCACAAATGCCACACCCTCAATATGCCAGAACTTTGCCCATCTCACATAATAAAGTGTTTATCCCCACTATATTCATATTATAATAATTTTATATCCAGATCAGATTTTGTCAGATTAGAGTCAAGTGTAATAACAAGAAAAGTCTGATTTTGATGGAAATCGAAAAGTTTATCAAATAGTAAATCAGATTATATTGAAGAGAAAAACAATATTTTTGGTTCTAATACTCTTCAACACAATTATACATATCTTGGATATAATATCTGAGGAGAAAAAATTGGTTTTAGATTAGGATCTGACCCTAAAGTAGGACGAGTTTCGCAGTTAAGCACAAATTACTACAGTTTTCTTACATAAGGTTTGTTTGCTTTCTATGCAAAACTTGAATATCAATGAGAGGTTTGAAACGAATTTTCTTTAAACTTATTGACAAAAACAGTGCCTTTGCCTCAGATTATAAAAAATGTGTTCACAAGGATCTCATTATTCATTTGATTCGAGGAATAAATTTAAATTTTATGGCATTTAAAACAATATGTTTTTTAGCTGCAAATAAACGTCAGACAAGTTTTTTAATGCAATGTTGTGTTCAGTGCTCTGCCAGTCAGGGAAAGGTGTGTTCAGATTGGAATAGTCCTGGAATTGCCAGTGAATGCTAACCAGAAAACAGACGGTTCTATGATGTCATTATGATGTAAAGGGGAGGCCAACACCACTCTATTCTTCGCCCATATTTTCTACGGTCTGCACTGGTAGTAGTCATGCCTTACATTAGAAAAGTTGCGCTCTGAAGACAGTTATTGCTGAGGCTTTCCACTCGCTCTGTGTGTGTGCTTCTTATCAATAGCCTCATAAGCAAAATAGACACTCCAGTGCCTGAGCGCCAGAACTTGTGCGCTGAGCACTAGAATAGGAGTTGAACTACACGGAAACATTTGAGGTAGTGCCTCATTCTTGGAGGAGTAGTTTTGCGGTCTTCTCCCAACTCTTGCATTTTGTTTAAATATTTTTGTTGTCATTATTATCATTGGATTTATTTTTATCATTGCGTTTGGATCAGTCTATTGGATGTATTTATGAGTTTGTGGAACAGCTGGAGTCACACTCAACACAATAATGTTCTTCACCTAAAGAATAATCATATCTTTGGATAAGTGAACAAAAAGAAAGTAAAACTTTTTATTATATTTATTGTGTTTATAATTGATGTGAAATTTATGCCTAATATCTATTGAATACAACTTTCGTTAGATATTTAGAGTTCAAAAATTATAACTCAATTGATTAGACAGTGAAGAGTGAAGTCTTGGAGAGATAGGTGTGTCTCAACTCGAGCTAAACTCAAATAATATCTCTTTTTGTTTGACTCCTTTCGACAATATTTTGAGTCGAAGTGGAGCTCAAATACTGAGCGAAAAGTTAAACAAATCCTTCAAAACTGTTAAACGTTTTGGACATAAATCAGAGAAAAGTTTATTATTCTTTGAGTTTGTGTTCACTCATATTGCAGTCATGATCAACACCATAGAAGTTGATCCCGACATGAACTTAGCAGCACTGAGTCTGTTAGCGATGTCCAACAGTAGGAGCGGTTCCTTTCGGCGCATTTGCTCGTCCCTGGGCTCCCAGTGTGAGAGTCCCACCGAAAGCAGTAGCAATAATAGTGTCTTCACTGATGACGTACCCGTCGACCTGAGTCGGCGAACTCACGACGAGCCATCAACTAAAGTATTTAGATGTCCGACACCAGTCTACCCAACCTCTGGTCTGTCTATAGCTACCAGTCCCTCAATGAGCGAATCTCAGTTCAAGATCGCCAGAATACTAACTGATTTAAATCGCATAAAACAAGACCCGGTGCCAAATGACTTGAATCTGTCGGCTCTGGTTACCACTAGTGGCCAACCTTTGCATTTGAGTTTTGGTCTCAGATATACATCAGAAGAGAAAAGCAATGCCAACAGTATTAGTATTAACAGTAATAATAATAATAATAATAATATTAATATTAGTAATAATAGTAATAATAAGACAATTCAAGGCCGCACTCCTCGCAAAAGAAAATCTGCGCCGACAGTGACGGCAATAGCCAAGAGTGAGCCACTCGACACATATGGTGCGGTCAGTGGTGGCTATGCCTGTGACGACCCGTTAATGAAGAAAATGCACCGGTGCTCATACCAGGGCTGTGACAAAGTCTATGGAAAAAGTTCTCATCTCAAGGCTCACCTTAGGACACACACAGGTATGTGCTCTAAGAAACGAGTGTTTCGCCCAATTATCCCCATAACTATCCTTATGTTAAACAAGTTTTTATTTCTCATAAAAAATAAGTAAAAATTATAATTGTTTTTAGACTCTTCTCTATTCTTTCTTACATTAGGTTTAAGTCTGAAAATTAAGTTTTGTTTTCAACACAAGATTTTATTATCTTTGAGTACTTCTGCTATTTTTCTCATCGACTTGTGCTGAGTATATGTGCTCTCATTTCCTGTATATAACACTCTTTTGATTAAAAGCGAAACCAAAGCCTAAGATAAATGAAAGAAAGTTTTTTTGCAATGAAGTAAAAAATAGGTTTTATTTAAAATTCTCTTAAAAGCACATTATAGACAGGAAAGGTATAATGTATTCCACAGGAAGGGTATGTTTCTTGAGATGAGTATTTTTCAGTGTCGTTCAGTGATCACATGTTAGGAGTGACTCCCCACGAGTGTTGTGCAATGAGTCTTGTGATAAGAGAGTTCAGCCCCTTCTTCACAACTATTCCCTGTAGTTATCACTAGTGTTTGAAATTATTAAACATTTAAAAAATTAACAAATTATCGACAAAAATAAATAGACAGCACTTCTTATGCTGTGCGCGATTTGATCAGATTTAGCAGATATTCTGTGGTTTTCACTTCAAATACTATGTGTGCGCACACATAATGTGTGATAAATTAACAAAATATTAGCACAGAATAAATAAATTTTATGGCAAAAATCTAGGCATACATTTGAATGTCTATAATAGAGACTAATTTTTCGATAGAATCGCTCAAAAAGTCAAGTGTTTTAATAATCCAATGTTTATAGCAGTGAGTGCT
Source organism: Ceratozetes gracilis (assembly GCA_034694965.1). Taxonomy (NCBI): domain Eukaryota; kingdom Metazoa; phylum Arthropoda; class Arachnida; order Sarcoptiformes; family Ceratozetidae; genus Ceratozetes; species Ceratozetes gracilis. The sequence continues at coordinate 6,839 of JAQIWF010001192.1, read as the reverse complement.
GTGCTCTGAGTGCTGGCAATCCTTGATGTGAATGATTAAAAATATGATTTACAATCATTAATAACTGGAGAGACAGACAGAAATCTGTTAGAGCGTAGAGAATAAGTTTGCAAAGTTTGTGCCAACGCCTACCCTTCACAGCACTGTTAGCTTTTGAATTTAAATTCTCCTCTGTTTAACCTGAAGGGAAAGCTTTAATTCTGCTAGATTATGCTCGCTAACAGCTGTTTGTCTTGTTGTTAGCTCAGGTCTGTCTCTCATTCACCTCAGAGAGGAAGGTATGGCTCTATCGGTTGCAAATGTTTCTCCCAATCGGTTCAATCTATTGGGTTATGAGACGAACGACTCGTATATTCTCTTTCAGTATATTATTAAAACAAGGGCAAGGAGGCCCGATAATAAACCAAGATATTGATACTCTAAAGTACTCTGCCTGTGATTTCTCCCTGTGCCCTCTTTCTGTGCTCTTTGCCCGTGTTCTCTCCCTGTGCTTTTTACCCGTGCTCTCTCCCTGTGCTCTCTGCCCGTGCTCTCTGCCCGTGCTTTCTGCCCGTGGTCTCTCCCTGTGCTCTCTCCCTGTGCTCTTTACCCGTGCTCTCTCCCTGTGCTCTCTGCCCGTGCTTTCTGCCCGTGCTTTCTTCCTGTGGTCTCTCCCTGTGCTCTCTCCATGTTCTCTCCCTGTGCTCTCTCCCTGTGCTCTTTACCCGTGGTCTCTCCCTGTGCACTCTCCATGTTCTCTCCCTGTGCTCCTCGATGGCTTGGAATTTTATATAGATTTTTTACTGGAATTGTAAGGATGTTTGAAAGGCCTTTTTGTCACTCAATTTACTGTTATTTCATTTCTAATCTATTATTCAAATTATCAAAAAAAAAGTCAGGAATCATTTGTTGCAATCACTTACTTTCAATGCTTTAGGTATAGGAATACAGTTACAGTTTCAGTGTTGTTCTGATTTACTATGTTTTCAAACCATGAATTTCTATAAATTGTGTAATAAGTTACAGGTGGCGTTAGTTGTGCGGACACGATAGTCTACTTTATAAGATGTATAGATATAGATAGATGTATAGATGTATAGATGTATAGATTCTGCGGACCATAAGAACCGCATATAAGTCATAGACTGAATCAGACTGTAGGCAAACCTTTGCAGCTGCAGCTCATATCCGGCCACCAAATGTTTAGCACTGCTATTATTTTGGTGCTCTTACACACACTGGCACTTTGTCTGCCATTACTACCTGTGCCACAAGCAGCCAACCATCGTCTCATCGCTTGACATAATATTAGAGACCAGAAAAACAGATTTAAAGCTATTGTTAAGTTAGTATTCGGGCACACGTCTCATGCCTACCATCTCCACAGCTCATCCATATTTTCATGTATGTGTTCTCACATAACAGACCAGAAATGAAAGCAAATTCTTACGCATATTATACTGTTTTGAAGAATGTTTTGTCTGTAATCCCGAAAACATACATTTGACTCGAATTGAAAGTCTGGACACAACTCCAGTTATTTTGCAAACAATTAAATAGTTTTTATACAACTTATTATTCAATTGGATTCCAGTCGTGTTTTATGCCATTCCTCTATCAAAGAAAAATATGTTTTTCTCTCATTTTGTTTTCCTGAATAGAGAATTGCATGAATCAAATGTGGAATAATAACGGAATAAATGATCAATCAATTGAACTCAATTCCAGGCACATATAGATAGCAATAATCCTAAACAAGCTAATGATGTTATCCCGCATATAATGCTAATTAAAATTATTGGAGAATTGCTTTTTAAAGATTCATAACTCAACCAAATTTATGGCAAAAACCTATTTATTATGCAAAACAATACATATTATCATTACTTATATTATTTATAATTCATAATATTTCAGTCATTTAATCGCAATTATATATCATTCATATGAATACAAATAAATAGAAATATATATTGAATGCAAACAATTCTTGCAAAAGATTCTTAAGTGTTGTTATGTATACATATTTGTGCGGTTTTTTATATTACACCGCAAATCAATTGACTGATTGTTCACATCTAGAATTCAGGGTCAGTGGGAAAAATGAGAGCCAAAAAAATGATTAAAACTCTCTATAATACAGTTAAATGGCTTCGAAGAAAAAAGTATTTCATTTCAGAGAGAGTTGTGATTTTCAATTCAAGGATGTTTGGGAGGATTTCTTATGAAATCGCTTTTCATTTCGTTATTTATTCGTTAGAATTTACTTTTTCTCTCCATTTGGCCAAACCTGCTGTCCACGTGTAGTCCAGGGTTGGCCAGGGGGGTAATCGGCCAACAAACCTATGGTTTTAACAATTAATAAAAACCTTGACTTTTGGAAATTCCAATTTTTTTACATTAGCTCTATGGAGATATACTAGATCTAGGGCAAAATTAGCAGGGTTTTTGACATGAAAACTCCAATACCTGACCTCCCTAAACTCGATGAACTTGGTCAGCCCTATTGAAATGTATTAGATTCATTTGATCTTTAATTTGATATTGAAATCTATTTTTCAAATCTCAATCAAATATACTTGAAATGGATTTTAAAATTTATGGTTTTTGGCTTCATTTAAGTTATTCGACGATAATTCAAAAAACAGTACTTTATATTCATTACTGTCTTATATGTCATAGATTTTTTGTCCCGACTTTTCTCTTTTGAAACCAATAAAAGTAAGACTTCTTAAGTGAAGAATAAGAAAAATGTCAGACTTTTAATGAAGTATAGAAACAAAACTGTTTGCATGCAATTCCTGGTTCTGTTTTGAGACCCAATTTCTTAGTCTTTTTATTGCTTTTAAAGAGTAGTATTTTTTTAATACACTTCTCCTCCAGCGATGTCTTCAGGTTGTACTCCAATATTAGGATTTCCCCCAAATGTTCTGTCAGTGAATGCAATGCTTTTTGTAAGTTCGTTGGCCCTGGTATTCATCAGAACATTATGAGTAAATGTATTGGCATTTCTTTGGGGGCGTTCGGTATTGTCTTTCTATTCGTGTTATTGGCTCAACCTTAAGAAATTAGGGGTAACCAGGAATCTGTTTAATTGACAAATCGTTAAAATCAATGACATTTAGTTTTATATTCAGAAATGTTTATGTTAATTGAAATAACTTTAATAATTGACTTGTTTATAATTTGGTAGATTTATTCTAATAAGACAGGATGTTAATTATTGAGACCTGGCTATCCAGGAATTAAAAAAGAAGAGCCCACAGCTTAGAACAATATTTTCCTGATTATGTCAGTGTTATGGTTGACCTAGTAAGCCATTCATTATTTGACTGAATGAGATGCCTGTGCCCTCTCACTCGCACTTAGAAACAAGTATTAAGTTTTAAAGAAATAACTGACAAAACATGTCTTTTACTGTATTTTCCGAAACGCTTTTATTATATATTATTAAGTAAAGAGGTTTTGAATCAAGTTTTTCAAAGAGACTGAACCGTGTCTTCAACTTTAAGGCTCATTAGATTTTTTTGCTAACTTTTCTTTGACTTTCGTTCGAGTATTTGACTGAAAAAAATGAGTCAATTATAAGTTTATCGCAAGTCTTAGACTTTAATTATTTAAAAGTCATTATTTGTACGAAATATAAATACAAATAATATTTCCATTAATTAGTCGTAAATAATTCGTAAACGACTTCTTGTTTTTGTCTGCCTTTCCTATGGCCTTGGAATTGAATCGGGCGCTACCACTGCGACCGACTGAGCGAGTGGTGTCTCTTAAGGTGCAAACCCAGTGCAGAGGTGGAGCGCATTGGCCCAAAACTATACTAATCCCATGTCTTATGCAATTGACACTAAGGTTTCCTCATTAATATCGAAGAAATGTCAGAAAAAACTGATTAATTATTTAACTCTTTCGTCGATTTGCTATCATTACCGTTACATTTGATTAGCGAATCAAAAGTGTGGTTACTTATTCCTTTCCTCGGAAATGTATGCCGTCCCCCCTTAACAGCAATTGATTGATATGTTTTCAATTTATTTAATTATTTTTGTTTATTAGCGATAAGTATTGGGTTTTGTTTAGCAAATCGTTATTTAAGTTGAAATAAAATAATTTTTATTACATTTATTTTTAATTTCCATTAACCGAGTTTCGGAACCATAGCTCAGGGATCAGTTCATTCTGTTCTGATGAAAGTGATATAACTCTCTGATTATTAAAAACAGGAAAAAATAAAAATTTGGTCACAATTTTCTTATCTCTAATTTTCTGCCCGAAAGGAGTAATCAGTGAATCATTTTCACGATAAAACTGGTTATCATTTGGGAACTACAGTCAAGTCTTATACACTTATACACAGTTATAAGAGTATAATAGCGAACATAAAACAGATTTAACATTAATTATGTAAATATTAAACAAAACTTGATTTAATACCGACATTAAATTTCTATTCTTACGATATTCACATCAAAACCTATTTTATCTGATCTTTTATTGAGAGGAAAGCAGTTTTTATTTATGTAGGAATAAAACCAAAACCTGATATCTTCTATAAATGCTTAACTCATGAATTAACTCACATTTTTTGGCTAAAAATACTCAATTTGCCATTTAATTAATGTTTTGTATCGATAATTATGTCAAAAGAATTAATTGAATTATTATTTGACATAATTCTAGTCTTTCAACGATTAAATCGATTGAAATTTATTCATTCAAATAAAATAAAAAGCATTTGACTCGTAATCGAAGGCATGAAAAATATTTAATATTTATTCTCTTTATTTTCGAGTCTATTATCTACAATATTATATCGATTTTCAATATAAACTGCATTTTTCTTGAATTGTCGCCGATTTCTAAAGTAAATACAAATCTAAGAAAGAGGGAGCGAGAGAGAGAGAGAGAGAGAGAGAGAAAAAGAGAGAGAGAGAGAGAGAGAGAGAGAGAGAGAGAGAGAGATTTCGTTGTTTATTTCATCTGTTTTTAGAGCCTAAAGTTTAAGGGTGGGATGTTTAGTGTTTAACAGGATCAATTGTATTATTTGAAGCTCTTTTAACCCAATTTGAACATTAAATGTATTGCTTGTATACTTTTATCAGCTTTAAACTGATGCTAAAATTGGTAAATCATATGTCAATGGTATTTGTCTTTGAAAAATGAGATGAATTTAACTGAAAAGACATGAATTGATCTAGACTATCTGACATATCTGCCTAATAGAAAGAACTTTAGGAAATCTTTGAATTATGAATCAATTGATTGAAAATATGAAACAATAAAATATTTATATCTTTCAGAAATGGATTTTAGAAAAGTTTAACTGAAAAAAAAGAATTCAAAAATAGATTTACGAGTATTTGCAGAATAAACGACTGAATGGTAAGTAAAACGATGTCTAATGCAGTACAAAGTTGTGTCATATATGCAAACAAAGTGAAGTGCAGCACAGCATCACTACAGCATCACTACTGTATCACTACTCCATCACTACTGTATGAGAGGAGCGCTTATCCGACAATAGCACTCATTCTGAGGCCAAAAGCGACTTAATTTCGCTGGTGGTTAAGCAAACAGCGTTCACTTCCAATTTGATTTCCCTCGTGATTCCTGTCCTCTTCAAGCGTTTAATTTCCCTGTTTTTGTCTGCATTGAGAAATGGAAAATCAACTCAAGATTGCAAAGCAATGATCACAAGGGAACACAAATGTCACAAACGATCACAAGTTATTACGATAAAAGCATTGTCTATACCCATACCACTCTACCAGGTCTGCCCTACCGGTGCCTACACTCCATAGTACAATAATGCAAAAACACGCCAAGGGGGAACGCATATAATGTTAGCCAACAAATACAAATAAAATCTTAATCAATGGAAAAAAGTAACGCTCCTCTCCATATACCTCTCCTTTTATTGTTTGTAATAGATTTCCAGATTGACATCATTTTCCCATTTCACTCAAATTCACTCTTTGAAAGTCAATAAATTACTACAATTGAAAGTTATCATACATTTCAATAAATTCAATCCGAATACAATCAGAATAAGACTTTCAAAGAAATAGTTTAAACAAAACCGAGAAAATGATCACAAAATAGATTTCAATATTCTTTAATTGATTCTAAAAAGAAAAGCAGAATAATTGAGAGAAGAGGTAATGAATGGCATTTGTTGGCACACTTGACATAATCTAAAATAACTCGATTACTCGATAACTGTCGGTATAAACTTTGACCACTTAAATGCACTTAATTAAGTTTGGTTGATAAAATATTGTTTCTGCATGATAAAATTGGAATTCGATTTGAATTGTCGATTTTGGTTCATTTTTCTCTATTTATTTATATTTGAGAGTAGAATAGTTGGAAATGTGAGCCAAAGGAAGGGATACATTGGTCTGAGTTTTGATGCCTTGAGTTCAAAAAGATTTCAATTAAATCGTCAAACACTGAATTTTAAGGTCGACTGAATAATTGCTTTATTGTTTGCATTCTAGAAAATAGTTGTATTCATAACATGCATAACATTAATAGTTTGTATACAGTATGCCATCTGTGCTCTCTATTATTGTAGGCTTTATGCAACTTATTTCGATGATATCCTTTTCATTGGATTGTTTACTCAATGAATGAAAGCCCTCATCAAACTCTTAATCATTTTAATAGAGCATTACTTCTATCTCTTCCAATAAATCATAATCTTTTCCATTAATTCAATTCACATAATATGCCCTCATTTTAATTATATTTTATTTCTCCTGGACATAATTTGTTTGCTAAGTCTCTAAGATTCTCTCTTTCTCCTCTCTCTCTCTCTCTCTCTCTCTCTCTCTCTCTCTCTCTCTCTCTCC
>JAQIWF010001191.1:0-13033 GCA_034694965.1 Ceratozetes gracilis | reverse complement strand
AAAATACAATTTTGTTTTGTTTTAATCACTTTAATCAACGATTGACTGAATACCAGAAATTGTTTCCTTAATAACTCATCGATGAAAGACATGAATTGCTTGAACAGTGATTTCAATGATTTCATTGATACTCAAGAAGAATGAAGTCTTCGCTCAGTTCAGATCAAATCTAATCATTTGAGACAAATTAATGTAAATCTAGATTTGCCTCAAGTACTGCAGGGGTTGTGCGAAAAATTTCTACCAAAAAACGGTTATCTCGGAAAACAAGAAAAAATTTATTCCTATCATTGAATGCCTTTAATTACGGAATTAGAGATAAAAATTGTTTAAAGTCTTAATTCCTCTTAAATTGCAATTCTTTTAATTTATGTAATTAACTCTTAAGAAAATTAATAATAATCTCTTTATTCGGTCTATAATTCATGAAATTTATTAGTTTTTAATAATATTGAGTCAAATGAAGCGAACCATTGGCTTCCAATTCACGGCTAATGTCTTAAGGGTTTAGTTAATTTTGAAGGCCCACCGAAAACCCCCCAAAATATGACAGGACTTTGTCATCAATAAGAGATTATAATCTATGATAAGAAATAGGAAGTAATGGAAGAGCGAAGCACTTCACGAATGGCCGCAAAGAATAAGCATTTTTTACTCATTTTAATCACTCATATATTGATCACTGATATTAACAAAACCAGAAAAGCGATTATTAAAACATTATTACTCGACAGCCACTGCTTTTCACATCCAATTTGCTCTCTATTGCAACCAAATTAACACAAAATATGTTTCTGCCATCAATAGAGTGAATGTGAGAACAAGTCTTAATAATATTGGATCCAAATGTTGCCAAACAATTCATTGACTTAACTCTCATTTTATGATTAATTATTTTAAAATCCATTAAGTTTTTTACTGCTCTGAATGCTATTCAAAAATAAATTGTTTTCAATATATCTTCTGGGGATCAACCGCTATATGAACTTTCAGATTTGAATTTATGGCTGAGCAAACTTCATGCTTCAATAGTAGCATCTTGCTCACGTAGGCAATAGGAGAAATTATTAAAAAATTCCAGGAAATCTGTGTTTATTTTGGGTTAAATGCAAATTGAGCTTGACAAAATGAGTGTACCATGAAAATTGATCATTTTCAGATCTAATCTAGCTAATTTATTCTAAACAACGATATGATTTGCTAATTGATTTTTTGCCTGATTGTATAGAATGGCGACACAGCACTGCACATATCAGCTGCGATGGGGCGCAAGAAGTTGACCAGAATACTCCTGGAGGCGGCCTCCAACCCAACCATTCAAAACAAGGTAAACAACCCCTGAGAAGGTCTTCACATTTAAATTGGATTATTTTGAGATTTTGATAGCTCTTTGACTTTAATCGATAGCTTTTGTGAAGAAACACTTTTTCACTGTTTTTGATGTTAAGCTAAAAAACTAATCGATTAACGCATTGAATGCATTAATTTGAAAAAAGGCTTTTAATTGAAAATGCAATTAAAAGGAAAGTCCTCTCAATGATTGATTCAGTGGTTCACAAAATGAACAATCAATTTATCAATGAATAAAATCAGGAAAAAATTACCAAAGAATTGATGGAAAATCTCAGGAATTTTGCATTTTTTGCTTTTTCCTGTCAGACGTTTCCTATAATTAGTTGATTACTCAATTCAAAGCTCATCCATAAGTCTAGGGCTGAGCTAAATGTGAGACTAACCTAAACTCCGATATGAAGGCCGATATTAACACTGAAGACAATGTTTTTAAACAGCAATTAATTCGTTTGCCTTCAAGTCTAAAATGAGTGATAACTGATTGCAAGTCATATAATCATAATTTATAGCACAGAATAGGCACTGAAAATAATTAATAACTCGATGTTAATGAGAATAATATACTTATGATATAATTGTAGGGAAAAGATGTTGAGATTCTTGAGAAAACAGACACTAATATTCTCTCACATAACCACTCATTTGACTCGAGTCTCAAATTTATGCATAAAAAGAAAAACTAATTTGTAATTAATTATTGGATGACCTCTAACTCTGATTTGTCTTTTGCCTGCCGGTGCTCATAGCAAGGGGAGACTGCCATGAGTATATGCATTCGCAAGAACTATACTGATGTACAAGAGATCATTGCCAGTCCTCCTCCCCTCAAATCACCAGCAGTTCCACAGTCCAAGTCTATGGATGCCATCAAAACGACTGCCAAACGGGAAAAAGACAGCTCTCAAGGGAGTAAAGACAGCAGTGAGAAGAGACGACAGGACAGGTTCAAGAAGACCCGGTCCGGCTCTAGTCGGTCGGTTCACTTCTCGCCTGACGGTCAGAAGGCGAAACTGAAGGGTCAGAGCAAAAAACTGTTGAGTGGATCCTGTGATTGGAGTCCTTATGGCTGTCATATGCATCCAGATGTCAGTGACTTCCCGAAACCCAAATTGGATTCACTTCCGGGCGATCCTCTCATTAAAGGAGAGCAGTATTTTATAGACTTAGCCGGGAATATACGTAAAGGACCCGTCGGTTTTGCAAACAAATGTTTTTGTCGACCACTCATACAAACTGTGGAGAAACGGATGGAAAAAGACAAACAAGAATTGATAGAACACATCGACTTCGCCCACGAAAACCTCACCGAAAAGATCTGTTCACTCGAGAAGAAGACACACAACCAGTTGGTATCACTTAACGAAGCCGTGACTCAGAAGTTAGCCAATGAAAGACTTGAATGCAATGAACGCGTCCAGAGATGTGCTCTTAAAGAGCGGATTGAAGTACAACGACGACAGAGGCTTCAAATAGAGGCTCTTAAGGGTGAGGTGAAGACATGGCTCAGTTCCAAACTAGATCCTCATCGACGCAGTTGTAGTGACCAATTGGATCAGTTCAGAGGCAATGAGCCAAATGAAAATCAGAATCGAAATCCAAACCCATATCCAAACCAAATGCATAGTAATCCCTATTATTACCACAACTATCGACAGTCCCATCCATTGGAGCGGACGACCAGTCATGTAAACGTACCATCAGTTGTATATCACTCGCAGCAGCCATTGTCTGACCAATTGATCAGTCGACCAGAAAGTAGTGACGAAGTGCTGAACAATTGTGTGAATGATAGTCAACAGAGGAAACACATAAAACCCATTTCCAGATCTAAATCAGACATGTATTTGACGGGCAGTTTAGACACCGGTAGTGAAGATGAAGATGAAGAGGAACGGGAGGAAGAAATCAGGGATGAAAGCAGTGCTCCAACCAATGAGAATACAGATGACTCGCATCGCAAAAGTGTGCCAAATGTCGACACAAGTGTTGAGACCATCAATAATAACACAAACAGAAGACAACCTGTTTATGGCTTAGAAGCAGATTCAGCGCCAGATTTTCAGAGATTAGGAGCCCGGCCTAAGGAACCGCTTAGGATCCGGACCAGTAATGACACTATAAATGAGGCCAATATTATATCAGATCAGAACAGCGGGAGTTCTTTGGAAATGAGTGCTCATCACAACAATAATCCTATTATTAATGGCAGTAATGATATTAATAACAGAAGTTATCCACAATTCGGAGCAACAAATCAAGAATCAGATCAAATCAGTGCTGATATCAATTTGTCAGCCGATCTGATGAAGACATTGCGCTGTAACGGGTCTATAGCTAACGGTTGCCCTCAAACGGGTAGCGCTGATCCCTCAGCTGACTCTCCTTTCAATGACTCGGGTTATCGGACAAAGTTTTCGCCGTCGCCGAGAGAGGTATCACTTATAACGACAGCGACCACTAACCAAACACCACATCCACACAACTCACACACATCTAACCCATCAAACTATGCACAGAATTATCACAAGACTTCATATCAGATATCAAATCAAAATCCATACTCATCTCAATCACATTACGGGGCTTTCGACCCACCCATAGGTCTGCCCACACAACCCCAGCAAATGAGAAAGATCACATTCCTGCCCAACCATCACAACCGGCCATACAATGGACCCAATTCTAGTTTGGTGTGAAACCCGAACCCAATTTGTTTTAACCCAAAAGAGAATTTTATAGACAAATGTAAAAATGTATAAAAATATGTGTTTTTATTATAAATTTCTTTATGAATATAAAAATATATATTAATTAATATATTAAAAGAATATATTATTTTATATCAAAATTATATATAAATGTTCTAATATTTTGATAAAACCGTTTTCAATGACAACAAAAACCAAATAAAATAATAAATTCATTCAAATTATTGCTAAATACGTCCAAAAATGGCTTAAAATACTGTCAAAACTCAAAAATTATGGAAAATCGAAACAAAAACAAAGAGATTCCCAAAACAGTGTCCAAACAAACAAAACAATTCCAACGAAAACATTATTTCTTATAATAATTGTTATAATACTTTGATTGAAATTATAGCTTCTGGAGGAGCAGAGCAGAGGCACCGCCGCCTCCGTTGCAAATACCTGCCAAACCATACTCTTGAGGCTTGAGATGAAGTGCTAAGTGGTTGACAATACGAGCACCGGAACACCTGTACATCAGACAAATGTCATTTATATTCATTAGGAATAATCCAATCAATTCATACCCTAAGGGATGGCCTAAACTCACAGCACCTCCATTAGGGTTGACTTTAGCAGGGTCTAAGTCCAGGTGTTTGATGTTAGCGAGGGAAACAGCACTGAATGCTTCGTTGAGTTCCCAGTGCGCGATCTGTGACTTCTCAATACCGCTCTTCTCTAAGACCTAATGGAAGGACTATTTTGTCAGCGATTCTCACAATTATTGACATAAAGTTTTATACAATTATTTCACTGATTATATCACTAATTATTTTTCCAGAACTTAATTACCATTCAGTCCATTGTTTGAGTCAAAGACAGAATGAACTCAACCATCTGGGAAGGGCTCACAAATACGTGTATCGTATTTCTCCCATTAGTTATCGAAAAATCAGCAAAATTTTAGACTAATTCTAATTAAGTAATGAGTGGTAGAAATACCTTCGGAACGGCATATGCGGGTGCGATCCCGAAATCAGCTGGCTCAACTGCAGCGTCTGCGAAGGCAATGATTTTGGCCAATGGTTTTGCACCGAATTTTTGGACGGCTTTTGCAGACATGAGGACACAGGCGGCCGCCCCGTCATTCAAACTGCTTGCGTTGGCAGCAGTGATAGTCCCGCCCTCTCTCTTAAACACTGGGCTTAATGTGGAAATACGCTCGAAGTTTACTTTTCGGAACTCCTCATCTTCTAGAACAATCACATCAGGTTTGCCTCTCTTTCCAGGTATAGTCACGGGAACCACTTCTTCCTTAAAAACTCCTGATTCGTTGGCTTTTGCCGAACGCTTATAGCTCTCAATTGCAAACTTATCCTGAGCTTCACGGGTAAGACCATACTTCGTGGCCAAGTTCTCAGTGCATAGACCCATATGTGTCTTATTATAGACATCTGTGAGACCATCTAAAACAATGCCATCCTCCTGAGTGATGCCTCCATAAGGAGTATCCCCTCTGGCCTGATAATAGGGCACATTAGACATGGACTCCATTCCTCCGGCGACGACCACATCATAAGTTCCCAATTGTATAGACTCTGCCGAAAGCATAATCGACTTCATACCCGAAGCACAGACTTTGTTGATTGTGGTACAGTCCACATCCACAGGTATGCCTGACCCGATAACTACCTGTCTGGCCGGTGCCTGACCTTCTCTCGCCTGCAGAACGTTTCCAAAATAGACATAATCCACATCCTTGCCCTTAATGCCAGCCCTCTCGAGTGCTGCCTTTACCGCAATAGTTCCCAATTGTGGTGCAGTCAGTGCCGAAAGGGAGCCTCTGAAGGAGCCGATGGGAGTCCGCGCCACCGATACTATAAACACCTCCTAATCATCAAATGATTGGACAGTTAGAACAAGTGATCAATGGATGGACGGGTGAATCAATTCATACCTTAATTGAAGTCATCTCTCATATGAGTCAAATGAAAATGTGTTTCAAATGTGTTATGAAATGTGTTTAAGAATTAAGTATTTTGTGGTAAAAACCTTTGCCTCAAAAGTCCTCTTTTAGAGGAAGTTTTAAATTAAAATTGAGCTTAAATTTCACATTTAAAATGATTTTCTGAGATCTTGTCATTTATAGGAAGTTATCACTTGTTTTCAACTATTTTTATGTCTTTCATAAGGTTTTGTTGGCATTGGCTTACAGTACAGTATAATCTCGATATAATTGACGTCACCTTTTAATTATGGTAACCAATTTCAATATCACGTCAGTAATAATATGCTTGATCAGATATTATTACATTTATATCAGAATATTAATTAGTTTCATTTAATTCGATATTTCCTCCTTGCATATTTAGTGCTTATTATTATGAGATTTCATTGCGGTTATTGCATTAGCTACCAAACAACTAGGTTATTTATAGAATTCTATTGTTCTTTGTTATGTAATTCTCTTGAATTAAAGAAAGTAGCACAATAGTTAATTTTTGCATGATAATTGCTTGGAATATTGAAAAAGTAATCAATTGTTCAAATTATTTCCCATAGATTTCAAGTTCAAAACCGGTCTTTTAAACCTCTTATAGGAGACGTTCACAAACTTTGTTACACAAATCGATTCTGAGTTGAATTGACGTTTATTTCAGTGCATAATATGTCTCACACTTATTGTAACGCTTTATATGGATTGAATTCTTTGCCCTTTAAATAAGATTCAGTACTTTTATTCATTAAATAATACATCAAATAAATGTGAAAATCGTATAATAAAAGGGCCAAACACTATATTAAACACATAGTCAAACAAGTTCTTTAAATCACAAGATAAGAATAATTAAAAATAGACATATTAACCGAGCTCGTAATCACTTAAGGAAAGAAATTACATTATCTAGTTTTATTTTGATTGTAAACGAATTCGATGAGATTGAACTAAAAATGCACTTGACACAAATTTATGCCTGATTCATTGCTTGCTCAGCATTTCTTATCAATAATTTCCATTCAAATAATCATTGCAAGGCTCAAAAGTCGAGCTCAAAATTCAAATTTGCTCCTTTACATTAAATAATGGAGAGAATTAAGCTGGTTAAGATTCTGCGCTCATCAAAATGGGTGATTTGCGATCATATGTTTGATTGCGTGAAAAGGGGGCCAAATATTTAAAGAGTTGGAAATAAATGAAAGAAAATGGAATTTATTTGTAGATAATTATCGTAGAAATGAGACTCTATTTGTCTACAATAAAAGTAATGGAAATGTAAGCCTATGTTGACGTAAATAAGACTGAAATGAACTTTAAATTGAATGACAAATGAAATAACAAATAAATAATTCAATTGATGTTTGAATAGTGGACTCAATTGTAGTGAAAAATACACTTTAAATGACACTTTTATCAACTGATTGTCACTATTTCCTAATCATAGACTATTGAAATGAATTTTAGATTAGATTAGTTAATATTAGTTAATATATTTTGCGATCAAAAGTACACTTTTTTTGTCTTAAATACTCCTTTTATTTGTTGATATTTTTTAAGCAAATCTTTTACTTTCAAATTGTTTACAGTTTTTGAGACTATTTTTAGAATTTGTTTTAAACTTTGTTTTTATCCAAATCTCCCGTTTGTTTGGCGTTTTATTTCAAACGTAAGTGTCTTTCGGGGCTTTTAATCAATTTATGGCTGATTTTGAATTAAATGCAATTTTGAAATCTTTCGCAAACAGTTTTATCACTTGATTTGTGGCTAATTTGATGGCCTATTGTGTGGCATATTTGCAGCGAAACTCATCGATGCAAAAGTCAAACCACATATTTGAGGACAGAATAGAGGGAAGCCTTTAATGATTTTTGTGGAGAAAAATCGATATTAATTAGTGAAACAACTGATGAGTGAATGAAAAACGACTCAAACTCTCTGTTAATCTCTTGTATTACTCACTCCTCACCGGTTTTGACCACAAAATCCATTTGTCAACCAATTAGTGGACTCAAGAAATGACACAATTATTGCCAAAACATATGCTTTAAATGAATGAAAACTCGAAGTAATACTCAATAAGTGAATCACAAAATTGTCTCTCATTTCAAGATAATGGCATTGATTTGTAATACGAGACAGTATTCCTCCGAGTCTACAGAACAGTGATAATTGGTATCAATTTGAGTATTAATCTCTTGGAATAGTTGTGTTCACAAGTTGTTAATCACAAGAATGGAGAGACTTATCTTTATTGTGAGGGAAGATAATCGATAAATGCTTGGCATTGACACTATTGTCACAATTGTCACAATTGTCTTCACTCGTAATACTCTTCTACTACTTATAATCACAAGACTTTGATTGCAATCATATTTGCATTTATTGGCATTCATTGCATTTGATGTCATATTCATTAGAGGGCCATAAAGTGACGCCTATGATGACTATACCTATGGCTGAGCTCGAGATCGATGACGTAGCCTTCTTGACCTCTACCGACAGCAACGGACACGACAGCAAACGGTCGTCCAGATGTGGCCGAATGTATCGGTCGAAGAGTCAGAGCACTCATCATGTGCTCAATTGGCGTAAAAGCAATGTCTTGACTCTCGGCTTGTGTTCACTTCTGGTTATTATAATCTTTGCCTTAATTATAGCCTTTTTTCCATTTCATAATCAATGCTTTTACGGCCACTCAGAGCACCCGCTCTTCTCCCAGTCCAATGAGAAGACAGGCGACGGCCGACTCGTAGCAAATAGTCCATTAAAGCCATTGTCCACAACCGGTGAACCCTTTCCATGGACTGACATTCGTTTGCCTGCATTTATTGTTCCCAAACACTATGAGCTATATATGAGTCCCGATATGACTACGTTTCACAACACCGGAAGTGTTGCCATTCTATTAACTGTCACCGAAAAGACCAGTTTTTTAGTGATTCACATAAAAAAGCTAAACATCACTGAAATACTTATGACGGAAGTGCCGACGGGTCTCAACATCACTGTTGAAAAACACTTGGAGTGCATCCAAAACGAGCAGATATTCATCAAATTCAACACTATTTTGTTGCCGAACCGTAACTATACCTTAAGAATCAATTTTGAGCGTCAATTGGAGGAACAGTTGGAAGGATTTTATATCAGTTCCTATTTTGATGGTCGAACTGGTGCTAAACGGTATTTGTTGACCACTCATTTCCAGCCGACAGCAGCCCGATCCGCGTTTCCCTGTTTCGATGAGCCCGCGATGAAAGGTATATCCATTGAAAGCTATTTCGATATTAACTTAATGTTGTCTTTAACCGAAAGCCTCGTTTTCGATGAATTTGGTTCACGAGAACAGATTCGAAGCGTTTTTCAATTCAGAGAAGAAGAATACTCTTCCAGTGGACAAAGCGGGTCACATCATGTCTGTCTTCGAGCCCACTGTCCCGATGTCCACGTATTTGGTGGCCTTCATTGTGGGTGACTTCAATACACACACCACTCAGACCAAAGAGGGCGTCAATATAAGAGCTGTAGTGCCCGGAGAACAAGACTCGCAGTCCAGTTATGCCCTCAAATCTGCCGCTTCGATACTCAGCTATTTTCAGGAGTTTTTTAATGTCACATATCCTTTGACTAAATTGGATTTAGTGGCTGTGCCTGACTTTGCTGCCGGTGCTATGGAGAACTGGGGTATCATCACATTCAGGACCTCTATGTTCTTGTATAATGACAACGAGTCCAGTATCGAAGCTCAGGAACAGGTGGCTATTGTCGTGGGTATGTCTTTGGCATTGAAGGAAAAGCAGAATATTCTTACATTTATTTTGGTTCAGCCCATGAGGTGGCCCACCAGTGGTTTGGAGATCTGGTCACAATGGACTGGTGGAACGACCTCTGGTTAAATGAAGGCTTTGCTTCATATGCCGAGAATCTTGGGGTCAATCATATCAGTCCCGAATGGTATGTTTTATATTTAAATTGACCAGGCAATATTTCATTAAGTTCTAACAAATATAGTACTTTTAGAAAGGTAGCAAGGAACTATTATTATGTAATTAGAATATTAATTAACCTCCTAATGAGTACTTTTCGATTAATTTTGTGAAATTGTTAGCCCTTTCAAAATAGACATTTGCTTACAGTTTAAAAGTTTTAAGCACTTCTCTGCAAAACTTTGAAGGGGTAGTGGAAGGGCTTCACTGCATAGGAGAACAAATAGCGGAATGTTTTGCTGTAAAACTGAACCTTTTCTCTTTGAAAATGACTTTTTTTGTTAATTTTATTAACTCTTATTTTCATATAATTAGGAAACTTTTGGATCAATTCGTGACATCAACTACACAGCAGGCGATGGCAATGGATTCACTTCAGAGCTCTCATCCAATTCAGGCTAATGTTAAGAATCCTTCAGAAATAGAGGCTATTTTTGACGCAATTTCCTATAAAAAGGTAATAATTTTACGATAATTTAAATGATATTTTTTTTTAAATTGTCATTTTTGTGGCCAAAGGGCGCGTCACTGATCAGAATGTTGGAGAACTTCCTGGGATTCGATAGACTAAAACTTGGATTATCCAAATATTTACATAAATATCAGTACAAAACGGCTAAAACCAGTGATTTGTGGCAGTGCTTGTCTCAAGTGAGTCTTTACAGCTCAGGGAAGGATTTGAAGTATATTTTAATGATTTTTCTCTTTCAATCAAAGGTCAGTCAATCAGATTCGATGAATGTGTCGGCAATTATGGACACATGGGTTCAGCAAAAGGGATATCCAGTTATAACTGTGCGCCGCGACGGGGACCGTCTATTTCTAAGTCAGCGCCGGTTTCTATCGAGTCCTCCCGATTCTGATACATCAAAGCCTTCAGATATCTCGCCGTTTGGTTACAAATGGATTATTCCGATCACATTAATCACTGACCGGAACACCACATCATCGCAACTGATTTGGTTCAACACAACCGAAATGTGGATCCCTTTCCAAGAGAACATCAAATGGTTTAAACTGAATGCCAATCAAAGCGGTTTCTATCGCATTAACTATGAGCCCGATATGTGGAGAGCACTCACTGAAGTACTGTTTGACCACACCTACAATCGACATGTGCTGACGTCCACCGATAGAGCGAACCTCATCGATGATGTCTTCTCTTTGATGAAAACCGGTTCATTGAATGTGAGTCTGACTATGAGTCTAACCCTTTACTTGCGTAATGGGGAACGTGATTATGTGCCCTGGGAGGCAGCCCTATACCACTTTGGTATTTTGGACACGATTATGCTCCAACACCCACTCCTTCAGAAGTTCATCTGTGGTCTCATCGAGCCATTGATCACAATCTGGGGCTGGAAAGACCACTCATATGACCTGATGCTAGTCCGTAAGCTCAGAGCTCTACTATTAAGAGCAGCGGTCGCTTATGGGGACAAACAGTCCATTCAAATAGCAAATCGTTATTTCCAGTCCTGGATGACTAACAATACAAAAATCCCGGCAAACCTTCGGGAAGTGGTTTATAATATTGGTGTTCAATATGGCGGTCAAAAGGAATGGACTTATGTTTGGAATAAGTATTTAAACTCAAGTATTCCATCTGAGAAGAGGCTATTTTTGGGGGCATTGGGCTGCACTCGTAATGCCTGGTTATTGTCTCAGTATTTGAACAGCTCTTTAGACAAAAACCGAATCAAAACTCAAGACACGGTTCACGTTATTATTATTGTCTCCCATAACCCCATCGGACGGGATATGGTCTGGAGGTTTGTCAGAGAGAACTGGAATCAAATAATCAAACTGTTCGGTGACGGCTCCTTCTCTTTGGAGACGATTATCACTGAAACAGTTTGGCATTTCTCGAGTCGACACGAACTCAAAGAAGTTGAAGATTTTTTCCGCTCCGTGTCTGTGGGCTCCGGTGGACAGGCGATAGAGCAGAGCCTTGAAAAGATTAGGGCAAACATCTATTGGAAAGAAAATATCGAGAAGTCTGTGATTCAATGGTTGGAAAGACATAACACAATATGAAGAGGAATGGCTGCTAATGACATGAATTGAGGAAATCGATGCCAAAAATTATTCTTCATTTCATTCTAACCATTGGTTTAACTGTTTTACTACTTTTGGTATTTAATACTCATTTATTTCGCCCTCAATCTCAACGTTAATTCCATTTGTTTTACAATTAATGCAAATATTGATTGACTTCTTGTGTGGACTCAACTCATGAGTTGTTGTCTTCTCTCAACACAACTAAAGCTTATTATTTAAAGATTTATTTAATGGTTTTCTATTGAAAGCAACTAATTATTGGTTTAATTATAGTATTATATTATTGTTATACTTATTACAAGACTTGAATTTTTAATACAAAGTCTATCGAAGACTAGTTTTTAATTTTATATATAGTTTTTTGGAGTAATTTTTATGCGATTTTCGTTTATTTTTCACCAAATTTTATTCAATACGAGGTTTTCCTGAGACTGTGCTCTAAATTAACACAATTTGTATGTCATATATAAGTCATAGATTTTGGTCACAAATTGACAATTAGTTGATGTAATACTCGATTACTATTCGTAACGAATCAACGAAACAAAACACTTAACTCTAGTCTTATAACTCTTTTACGTCAATTCATTTCAACGAAATTCAATTCAAATGTTTCATTGGTTTTGAGATTTTATTCAATTATTGTTAATATAATTATTGATATTAAGCGCAAAATTTCAGATCTCTTTTGTTTGGAATCACTGTAAATGTTATTCGCATTAATTGTAATCATTTGACAATAAATTTTGTGAACTTATATTCAAATAAAGATTATTTGTGAACAGATAAGTCTGTTCTATGGGGTAGAAAAGGCCTATAATCCTAATATCGAATTTAGGCTACTTTTCGACTTTTTTACCACCTCCTCTATACCAGGGGTAGCCATAGGGGGGTAAACGCGGATACCCCCCTGAGGTTTGAGATTTTGCCAAAATACTACCATTGAGCTT